>JAXIVJ010016681.1:2500-28219 GCA_036785665.1 Chirona hameri | reverse complement strand
CGTTCCACGTATAATTCGATAGTGATAGCCATTTCACCACCTGACTTCATTTAAGTGAAGTAAATGTCAATTTCAGGTCAAGTTCAGGTCACCGAAGGTCAAAATGTTAAATTGTTAAATCTAAACAAAAACAGCATGTTGTTCTGGCATCAGTTCTGGCATCAGTTTTGTCTCAGAAATACAGTGGTGACATTTGTGTAGTCAATACAAGAAAAAAACTCA
Organism: Chirona hameri; assembly: GCA_036785665.1. Lineage (NCBI taxonomy): Eukaryota > Metazoa > Arthropoda > Thecostraca > Balanomorpha > Balanidae > Chirona > Chirona hameri. The sequence continues at coordinate 27,997 of JAXIVJ010016681.1, read as the reverse complement.
ATTTCAATATATGACGTCATGAGTTACCCATACTTTTGATGTCATAAATCAGTCAAAAATAGAGATATCAGTTTGTAATTGTGTATGGTAGTTGCATATGTATGGTTCTCTGGCATATCGTCCGGTTTTGGAATATTTTAGAAAATTTTGATTTTGTGATCATTTCCCAAAAAAACTTTTTTTAGTATTTGGGGTCAAACACTAAAAAAAATCAAAACTCCGAGATAACCAGTTTGTAGCCGTTGCAATTTTCTACCTTTTGGCGTTTTTTGTATTGCATTTTGCTTGAAATGTGGCATTTGTACGGTCTGACAAATTTTAACTGATTTTGCTGTAAAACTCGTGTGTAGTGACGTCACTAAATTCGCTATAGCTCGAAAAAGTTTGAACGGAAGTTCTTCATGTTTGCACACAAGATGTAAAAATTATGTATAAGAAGGTACTTGAAGTTTTAGGTTGATAGCTCTATTATTTGTTCATATATTGCGAAAATTAATCAGAGGGGGGGGGGGGGGGGGGCGTTAAACGGCCCCCCTCCCTTTCAATGGCGTGTTAAAGGGACTATCCCACCTTGACATTATATTTGAGTTCAGATAGCCATTTTGATGGCTTGGCATTTAAATTAAGTATGGCAGCAGTTAAAACAACCACAATGATCTGATAAAAAAGATATTCGAGTTTGATTTTGACATCTGTAAAAAATAAGGCCAATGTGTATTTGAATAGGGCCTCTAACCCGACAGCGTCGTCTCTCCTTACCGAACCGGTAATAATAGTCGACTGGTTTTAAGGCCAGCCTAGGAATATTTTCGTCTTTCATTTCTCGATCCCCGGGTGGTTCGCAATCTAGAAGTGCTAGCCAATCTAGGCACCGAGTGGTTCGCTGTTTTTCTGCGCAATAGATGTCGACAAAGAATTGTGCCATACATTTGGCAGCACAAAGGATTTCCCTGTTATTAAAACAAAATCATATGACGTCACCAACCCAACTTTCTGCTTAAAACTAAAAGTTGATTATCTTCCAAGATAAGCAATTTTTCGGAAAAACGTCCACGAACATGTTCAGCTGACCTCGCCTGACATGTAGACATACAATTAAGTGTGATTCGACAACTTTCAAAAAGGTTGGACAGTCCCTTTAAACGCCAGGTGTCGTGTGACAGACCTTAATCACATCCGTTCCGCTTAACCCGCGCCCCGGTGGGTCTCTGATACAGCTTTGACCTGGTGGGGGGTCAAAGTCTCCCCCCCCCTTTAACTCACAAACTAAAAGGGATAGAAATATGCGGAAATATTTCGAAAGCACTCGACAAGGACATTCGAAGTTACTTCAACATTTTTTGGTTCAGGTCAATATTGAGGTTACCTGAGTTCATCAAAGCTCAAATTTTCAAAGTATAGGACCTATAGGACTTATTCTAGAAACCCCCAGCTATCTCGGGAACTATTCTGGCTAAGAACAAACGAAAATAAAACAATCGAAAGCTCTTGAAAAATGCAATCGCCATTTTTGTCCTCTAATTTTAGCTCAGGTCAATAGTTAAAAGTCACGATGGTATTTTCTTCCAAAAAGTGAATAGTTTGTATTCAGTTGAACATATAGCAATAATTTTAGCAGTATTGTGTTTGTCTCGCCAATGCTCTTTGCAAATTTGACCTCGGGTTAAGGTCATGTGGTAACCCAGGTAGTTAATGTTGCATAATGAGAGACGCATCCGGACGAGACGAGCACAACGGTCAACACAACGGTCATGTTGCATATGGGGCGATGCGTCTTGACGAGGCAAAAACAGTGGTGTCATTCGCACATCTATATCTATATTTTATACAGAGTTGTTGGCCAAAAGTACTGGTGACCTCAGATGACCTCAGCTGACCTTGCTGAGGTCACTGACCAACGATTGTACCTGCGTCATCAAGAATGATCCAAAATAACATGATTCTGAAAGAATTTACCTAATCTAATATGCTTTGAATAAGAAGTATTTGTATATTTTCCCTTTGACTTATAATGGGGAGGTCACTAAATTGACCTGACCTTAGGTCACCGATATAACAAAATACGAGATAACCGAATTGTAGATACTTATGACCTTATGAAATCCTGTAAGTTTCAAATCTATCGGACAAACACTATGGCTTTGACAAGACCACAGACATTTTTGGAGGTAAGGTCACTTGACGAGATCCGGTGACCTGATCTGAGATTATCTGAGGTGGAAATTATCACACAATGTGGGTAATTGATGTTCAAATAGCAGTGCTAAATTTAGCGGTGCTGCGTGCAGCCGTTTTCTCGCTATTTTTGCAAATCCTCAGGGATTAAAAATGACTTTTAAATGCTTTTTAAATGCATATTAACAACTTTGTCTTACGGTGCTCACTGTGAAAAGTTCGTCTCCACTGTCAAACTGCCAAACGCAATGCTAGTACCTGCAAGAAGTAAGGCCAATTCTGGGAAGGAGGAAATATAGAGACCAGCGGATTTTCTTCGTCAAATACAAATTAAGTACCTTATGTATGTATGTAATATATACCATACACTCTGACAACAACCCATGTTGTGATCTGCATGACCAGCGTGGCCAGCAGTGTGGCAGAAAATGAGGGATGTACTGTGACAATTGCCGTTTGTGTCATCATATATAAAAGTAGTTCGAGTGCCGTGGCCAACTGAAGAGTGTAAGCAATTTATAAGTATAATTGTGCTAGGAGCATTCATGAAAAAAACGTTCGCACCATATCTACATAATCTGCGGTTTCATGTGTCATGCTAAGTGGGTCGATTTGGTTTACGTGGAAATCTGTATCAGCAAACGGATGACAAGTTTAATTATGACGTTTCATCTGGATAGCCTATCAACGGTGTTCAAACTACAAGGACAGACCGCGTCAGGCCATGCCGAAACGGTGCAAAAGACTTGGTGCTGAAACTTCTATAGCCACGAATTATGATGGCGGCTGGCGCAGCAATGAAGCAATGAAGTCTCAACAACAGCAGCAATGACCTGATGAACTCAACAGCAGCAATGAAGTCTCAACAACAGCAGGAATGAAGTCTCAACAACAGCAGCAATGACCTGATGAACTCAACAGCAGCAATGAAGTCTCAACGACAGCAGGAATGAAGTCTCAACAACAGCAGGAATGACCTGATGAACTCAACAGCAGCAATGAAGTCTCAACAACAGCAGGAATGAAGTCTCAACAACAGCAGGAATGACCTGATGAACTCAACAGCAGCAATGAAGTCTCAACAACAGCAGCAATGACCTGATGAACTCAACAGCAGCAATGAAGTCCCAACAACAGCAGGAATGACCTGATGAACTCAACAGCAGCAATGAAGTCCCAACAACAGCAGGAATGACCTGATGAACTCAACAGCAGCAATGAAGTCTCAACAACAGCAGGAATGAAGTCTCAACAACAGCAGGAATGACCTGATGAACTCAACAGCAGCAATGAAGTCTCAACAACAGCAGGAATGACCTGATGAACTCAACAGCAGCAATGAAGTCTCAACAACAGCAGGAATGACCTGATGAACTCAACAGCAGCAATGAAGTCTCAACAACAGCAGGAATGACCTGATGAACTCAACAGCAGCAATGAAGTCTCAACAACAGCAGCAATGACCTGATGAACTCAACAGCAGCAATGAAGTCTGAAGCGAACACACGCGACCTGGATCCCCACCAGGCACTGTTACGGCGGCGTCGGACACCTGTTCGGCAATCTGGGTTTGCCCCGCGGCGCTGCTACTGAGCTATCAGAAGCGATCCACCTAGTACCTAGTACCGGTACCTAGCAGTAGTGAAGTGTGACGTGTCGCTATGCTTCAAGTGTGTTGCTATCTATCGCCGCATGCGAACGTGACGTGTAAACGTGACGTGTAAACGTGACGTGTAAACGTGACGTGTAAACGTGACGTGTAAACGTGACGTGTAAACGTGACGTGTAAACGTGACATGTAAACGTGGCATGTAAACGTGACATGTAAACGTGACATGTAAACGTGACGTGTAAACGTGACATGTAAACGTGACGTGTAAACGTGACGTGTAAACGTGACGTGTAAACGTGACGTGTAAACGTGACGTGTAAACGTGACGTGTAAACGTGACATGTAAACGTGGCATGTAAACGTGACGTAACAGAGAGGCGCTCGAGGTGGGAAGACCAGTGGTTCTTCCGGGCTCAGGTGCCTTTGAACCAGGCTCAATGTTAACACGCTGCCGCCGCGATAAATCGCCGCGATAAATCGCCGCGTTAATTGTGGGTCCACGCGTAATGCGTCATCACGCGTGATTCATGTTTTTTTAGGTGGTGATATCTGTAATTTGCTAGACGATATCGGAGTTCCCTCATCAGCAAACCATAATTCCGTATATTTTTTTTGCGGGAAAGCGGAAAGCGTATACAACAAGGAAGCCCATCTCCCTGTTTGCTTATTCATAGCCGTGGTTATTGGGGAGATGCGAAGGGTTATAGTGGTATTTACGTCATGCAGAGGCGCCGCCCCCCCCCCCACCTCATCCCACCCACTCACCACACCACACTCTGCCGACTCAGCACACCACACTCTGCCGACTCAGCACACCACACTCTGCCGACTCACCACACCACACTCTGCCGACTCACCACACCACACTCTGCCGCCCCTCCCCTCTCACCCCACCCACTCACCACACCACACTCTGCCGACTCACCGCACCACACTCTGCCGACTCACCACACCACACTCTGCCGACTCACCGCACCACACTCTGCCGACTCACCACACCACACTCTGCCGACTCACCACACCACACTCTGCCGACTCAGCACACCACACTCTGTCAACTCACCACACCACACTCTGCCGACTCACCACACCACACTCTGCCGACTCACCGCACCACACTCTGCCGCCCCTCAAACCCCCTCACCCAACCCACTCACCACACCACACTCTGCCGACTCAGCACACCACACTCTGCCGATTCACGCGTCACCACACTCTGTCGACTCACCACACCACACTCTGTCAACTCACCACACCACACTCTGCCGATTCACCACACCACACTCTGCCGACTCACCACACCACGCTCTGCCGACTCACCACACCACACTCTGCCGACTCACCACACCACACTCTGCCGACTCACCGCACCACACTCTGCCGACTCACCACACCACACTCTGCCGACTCACCACACCACACTCTGCCGACTCACCACACCACACTCTGCCGACTCAGCACACCACACTCTGCCGATTCACGCGTCACCACACTCTGTCGACTCACCACACCACACTCTGTCAACTCACCACACCACACTCTGCCGACTCACCACACCACACTCTGCCGACTCACCACACCACGCTCTGCCGACTCACCACACCACACTCTGCCGACTCACCACACCACACTCTGCCGACTCACCGCACCACACTCTGCCGACTCACCACACCACACTCTGCCGACTCACCACACCGCACTCTGTCAACTCACCACACCACACTCTGCCGACTCACCACACCACACTCTGTCAACTCACCACACCACACTCTGCCGACTCACCACACCACACTCTGCCGACTCACCACACCACACTCTGCCGACTCACCGCACCACACTCTGCCGCCCCTCCCCCCCCCTCACCCCACCCACTCACCACACCACACTCTGCCGACTCAGCACACCACACTCTGCCGATTCACGCGTCACCACACTCTGTCGACTCACCACACCACACTCTGTCAACTCACCACACCACACTCTGCCGACTCACCACACCACACTCTGCCGACTCACCACACCACGCTCTGCCGACTCACCACACCACACTCTGCCGACTCACCACACCACACTCTGCCGACTCACCGCACCACACTCTGCCGACTCACCACACCACACTCTGCCGACTCACCACACCACACTCTGCCGACTCACCACACCACACTCTGCCGACTCACCACACCGCACTCTGTCAACTCACCACACCACACTCTGCCGACTCACCACACCACACTCTGTCAACTCACCACACCACACTCTGCCGACTCACCACACCACACTCTGCCGACTCACCACACCACACTCTGCCGACTCACCACACCACACTCTGCCGACTCACCACACCACGCTCTGCCGACTCACGCGTCACCACACTCTGCCGACTCACCACACCACACTCTGCCGACTCACCACCCCACACTCTGCCGACTCACCACACAACACTATGCCGACTCACCACACCACACTCTGCCGACTCACCGCACCACACTCTGCCGACTCACCGCACCACACTCTGTCAACTCACCACACCACACTCTGTCGACTCACCACACCACACTCTGCCGACTCACCACACCACGCTCTGCCGACTCACCACACCACACTCTGCCGACTCACCACACCACACTCTGCCGACTCACCGCACCACACTCTGCCGACTCACCACACCACACTCTGCCGACTCACCACACCGCACTCTGTCAACTCACCACACCACACTCTGCCGACTCACCACACCACACTCTGTCAACTCACCACACCACACTCTGCCGACTCACCACACCACACTCTGCCGACTCACCACACCACACTCTGCCGACTCACCACACCACACTCTGTCAACTCACCACACCACACTCTGCCGACTCACCACACCACACTCTGCCGACTCACCACACCACACTCTGCCGACTCACCGCACCACACTCTGCCGACTCACCACACCACACTCTGCCGACTCACCGCACCACACTCTGTCAACTCACCACACCACACTCTGCCGACTCACCACACCACACTCTGCCGACTCACCACACCACACTCTGCCGACTCACCGCACCACACTCTGTCCACTCACCATATCACTCTCGGCCGACTCACCACACAACACTCTGCCGACTCACCACACCACACTCTGCCGACTCACCACACCACGCTCTGCCGACTCACGCGTCACCACACTCTGCCGACTCACCACACCACACTCTGCCGACTCACCACACCGCACTCTGTCAACTCACCACACCACACTCTGCCGACTCACCACACCACACTCTGCCGACTCACCACACCACACTCTGCCGACTCACCACACCACACTCTGCCGACTCACCACACCACGCTCTGCCGACTCACGCGTCACCACACTCTGCCGACTCACCACACCACACTCTGCCGACTCACCACCCCACACTCTGCCGACTCACCACACAACACTATGCCGACTCACCACACCACACTCTGCCGACTCACCGCACCACACTCTGCCGACTCACCGCACCACACTCTGTCAACTCACCACACCACACTCTGTCGACTCACCACACCACACTCTGCCGACTCACCACACCACGCTCTGCCGACTCACCACACCACACTCTGCCGACTCACCACACCACACTCTGCCGACTCACCGCACCACACTCTGCCGACTCACCACACCACACTCTGCCGACTCACCACACCGCACTCTGTCAACTCACCACACCACACTCTGCCGACTCACCACACCACACTCTGTCAACTCACCACACCACACTCTGCCGACTCACCACACCACACTCTGCCGACTCACCACACCACACTCTGCCGACTCACCACACCACACTCTGTCAACTCACCACACCACACTCTGCCGACTCACCACACCACACTCTGCCGACTCACCACACCACACTCTGCCGACTCACCGCACCACACTCTGCCGACTCACCACACCACACTCTGCCGACTCACCGCACCACACTCTGTCAACTCACCACACCACACTCTGCCGACTCACCACACCACACTCTGCCGACTCACCACACCACACTCTGCCGACTCACCGCACCACACTCTGTCCACTCACCATATCACTCTCGGCCGACTCACCACACAACACTCTGCCGACTCACCACACCACACTCTGCCGACTCACCACACCACGCTCTGCCGACTCACGCGTCACCACACTCTGCCGACTCACCACACCACACTCTGCCGACTCACCACACCGCACTCTGTCAACTCACCACACCACACTCTGCCGACTCACCACACCACACTCTGTCAACTCACCACACCACACTCTGCCGACTCACCACACCACACTCTGCCGACTCACCACACCACACTCTGCCGACTCACCACACCACACTCTGCCGACTCACCACACCACACTCTGTCAACTCACCACACCACACTCTGCCGACTCACCACACCACACTCTGCCGACTCACCACACCACACTCTGCCGACTCACCGCACCACACTCTGCCGACTCACCACACCACACTCTGCCGACTCACCGCACCACACTCTGCCGCCCCTCAAACCCCCTCACCCAACCCACTCACCACACCACACTCTGCCGACTCAGCACACCACACTCTGCCGATTCACGCGTCACCACACTCTGTCGACTCACCACACCACACTCTGTCAACTCACCACACCACACTCTGCCGATTCACCACACCACACTCTGCCGACTCACCACACCACGCTCTGCCGACTCACCACACCACACTCTGCCGACTCACCACACCACACTCTGCCGACTCACCGCACCACACTCTGCCGACTCACCACACCACACTCTGCCGACTCACCACACCACACTCTGCCGACTCACCACACCACACTCTGTCAACTCACCACACCACACTCTGCCGACTCACCACACCTTACTCTGCCGACTCACCACACCACGCTCTGCCGACTCACCACACCACACTCTGCCGACTCACCACACCACACTCTGCCGACTCACCGCACCACACTCTGCCGACTCACCACACCACACTCTGCCGACTCACCACACCGCACTCTGTCAACTCACCACACCACACTCTGCCGACTCACCACACCACACTCTGTCAACTCACCACACCACACTCTGCCGACTCACCACACCACACTCTGCCGACTCACCACACCACACTCTGCCGACTCACCGCACCACACTCTGCCGCCCCTCCCCCCCCCCCCTCACCCCACCCACTCACCACACCACACTCTGCCGACTCAGCACACCACACTCTGCCGATTCACGCGTCACCACACTCTGTCGACTCACCACACCACACTCTGTCAACTCACCACACCACACTCTGCCGACTCACCACACCACACTCTGCCGACTCACCACACCACGCTCTGCCGACTCACCACACCACACTCTGCCGACTCACCACACCACACTCTGCCGACTCACCGCACCACACTCTGCCGACTCACCACACCATACTCTGCCGACTCACCACACCACACTCTGCCGACTCACCACACCACACTCTGCCGACTCACCACACCGCACTCTGTCAACTCACCACACCACACTCTGCCGACTCACCACACCACACTCTGTCAACTCACCACACCACACTCTGCCGACTCACCACACCACACTCTGCCGACTCACCACACCACACTCTGCCGACTCACCACACCACACTCTGCCGACTCACCACACCACGCTCTGCCGACTCACGCGTCACCACACTCTGCCGACTCACCACACCACACTCTGCCGACTCACCACACCACACTCTGCCGACTCACCACACCACACTCTGCCGACTCACCACACCACACTCTGCCGACTCACCGCACCACACTCTGCCGACTCACCGCACCACACTCTGTCAACTCACCACACCACACTCTGTCGACTCACCACACCACACTCTGCCGACTCACCACACCACGCTCTGCCGACTCACCACACCACACTCTGCCGACTCACCACACCACACTCTGCCGACTCACCGCACCACACTCTGCCGACTCACCACACCACACTCTGCCGACTCACCACACCGCACTCTGTCAACTCACCACACCACACTCTGCCGACTCACCACACCACACCCTGTCAACTCACCACACCACACTCTGCCGACTCACCACACCACACTCTGCCGACTCACCACACCACACTCTGCCGACTCACCACACCACACTCTGTCAACTCACCACACCACACTCTGCCGACTCACCACACCACACTCTGCCGACTCACCACACCACACTCTGCCGACTCACCGCACCACACTCTGCCGACTCACCACACCACACTCTGCCGACTCACCGCACCACACTCTGTCAACTCACCACACCACACTCTGCCGACTCACCACACCACACTCTGCCGACTCACCACACCACACTCTGCCGACTCACCGCACCACACTCTGTCCACTCACCATATCACTCTCGGCCGACTCACCACACAACACTCTGCCGACTCACCACACCACACTCTGCCGACTCACCACACCACGCTCTGCCGACTCACGCGTCACCACACTCTGCCGACTCACCACACCACACTCTGCCGACTCACCACACCGCACTCTGTCAACTCACCACACCACACTCTGCCGACTCACCACACCACACTCTGTCAACTCACCACACCACACTCTGCCGACTCACCACACCACACTCTGCCGACTCACCACACCACACTCTGCCGACTCACCACACCACACTCTGCCGACTCACCACACCACACTCTGTCAACTCACCACACCACACTCTGCCGACTCACCACACCACACTCTGCCGACTCACCACACCACACTCTGCCGACTCACCGCACCACACTCTGCCGACTCACCACACCACACTCTGCCGACTCACCGCACCACACTCTGTCAACTCACCACACCACACTCTGCCGACTCACCACACCACACTCTGCCGACTCACCACACCACACTCTGCCGACTCACCGCACCACACTCTGCCGACTCACCACACCACACTCTGCCGACTCACCACACCACACTCTGCCGACTCACCACACCACACTCTGCCGACTCACCACACCACACTCTGCCGACTCACCACACCACACTCTGCCGACTCACCACACCACACTCTGCCGACTCACCACACCACACTCTGCCGACTCACCACACCACACTCTGCCGACTCACCACACCACACTCTGCCGACTCACCACACCACACTCTGCCGACTCACCACACCACACTCTGTCGACTCACCACACCACACTCTGTCAACTCACCACACCACACTCTGCCGACTCACCACACCACACTCTGCCGACTCACCACACCACACTCTGCCGACTCACCACACCACACTCACTATGTCTGCCGACTGAACGGCCGCCTGTCGCTGGAGCCCTGTCAGATCAGATGTCTTTGTCTAAAAAATTATGAAAGGTAAACGTAATTTCTCTGGAGTTTCTTAGCATTATATTAATAAGACTTTACGCACGATATCACAAATAAATATCATCATGTCAGTGTCGTAGTATGCTGAGCCGTCTAATCTTGAAAATGTTTCAGCTTCAAGAGTTAGTAATAGGTATGTCGAATGGGTGTTATAAAATGAATGGAATCATGAATTTGTGTGCGATTGCGATTTGAAGTTGAGTTGCAAGCATTTCATTATCGCTTCGAATTGCAAGTTGAGCTAATCATTTAAATCTGATTCTTGTTGAACTAGATTCACGCAATTTGAAGTTGGTTTTCTTATTCATCAGCCGTTTTCACGAAGTATTATTGCGCTGAAAATTTCCTGAAAAGATTCTGAAAGTTTCTGAGAAGTTTTGGTATAGAAGTCTTAATATATTATACATTCCAAGAAATAAATTACTGATTTAGGCGATATTATCACTATTCAATAGTTATGGAAACATGTATTGAGCTCAAAACAAGTGTATGATACAAAATTGGCCGTTTTTAAAGAACATATGCTTCTAGAGTCCATTCGTTTAGTTTAGCATACCGTCATACTAGTTACTAAATCTGGCAGCGTCATGGATCACAGGTCGGTCTGCGTATGCGCAGTGATGTGCCAGCAGAGATTAGTTGCCACTTCCGACCCGCGTGCTGCACGCACATGGCCAAAGCCAAGCCGCACAGGCCGGACGCCGGATTGGGTCGGATTGGGCGAGTCCATTGCGTCCAATTGCGTCACACGCCACATATAGTTTCTGAATCGTTCTGAAGTTTTGACAAGTTTCAGTCGGTGGAGATCTGATCACAACTGACCTATCAATGCTTATCTTCAATACTTATATATTTACCTCCAAACCGTAATTTATTCAACATAATATATACTTACCAACATATTACAAAATTACGAGGGACATTTCAAGCCAAATATCGCATGTAAAAGTTGTGTAGTTAACCCGCGCCGTGCCAGGACTCGGCGCCACCTTCGCCGTGCCAGGGGGGGGGGGTGTTTAGACACCCTATCTAACTCGAAAACTAAAAGATATAGAAAGACACGGAAAAAGGTGTTCGAAAGCTCTTGACAAGCACATTCGAAAGCATTTTGAATTTTTTCCTCAAGTCAATATTGAGGTCACCAGAGGTCATCGAAGGTCAAATTTTCCAGTTTTAGGACTTCGCTCCAGAAACCCCCAGATATCACAGGAACCATGATAGCTAACAACAAACGAGAAAAAAGAACAAAGGAAAGCTCTTGCAAAAATTAAATTGCCAAGGTGTCCTCAGATTTTAGCGCAGATCAATAGTCTAGGCTCCAGAGTACATTACATGTCAAAAAGGCTATTCAAATTGTTTTTCAAGAATAGCTTTTTACTTAATAACGACAAGGAAATAATTGTGATGCCATCGTGTTTGTCTCGTCAAGGCGCTTCGACTCATATTAAAGATGACCAGGTTAAGTCAACCTAAAAATTTGACCTCAAGTCAAAGTCAAATGTTACCCCAAGTAGGTAATGTTGCATATGGGAAGACGTGCCTCGACAAGAAAAACACATTCGTGTCGGTCTCACATCTCTATCGGCATTATATCTAGAGTTATTGACACAAAACTGTTGGTGACCTCGGATGACCTTGACTGACTCTGTTAGGAGTCACTGAACAAAAATGCACCTAGGTCATCAAGAATGGCCTGTAATAACATGATCCAGAAGGAATTAGACTGATATCTTGCGTATCCTTGGAATAGGAAGCATTTTAATATTTTCCCATTGACTTATAATGGGGAGGTCACGAAATTGACCCAACCTTAGGTGGCTGATAGATCTTAAATCCAAGATATACGAATTGTAGATATATATGACCTCATAGAATCTAGTAAGTGTAAAACCGATCATCCAAAAACTGTGACTGTAGTACGACCACAATTTTTTTTTGGAAGTGGGGTCACGTGACCTGGTCTGGTGACCTGACCTGAGATGACCCGAGGATTGAAAAACATAATGTGGGCAATTGATGCCCGAACAGCTGTCCTAAAAACGACGACGCGCAGCGCCGCCGTTTTCCGCTATCCTCGAAAAATATGTGGGCGGGGTGTGTGTCTAAACACCCCCCCCCCCCCGGCATGGCGCGGGTTAAGGAATGGATCGTCGAACTAAGACTTCTATACTAAAACCTGTAAAAAAAAAATCAGAAGCTTTTCAGAATCTTTCAGCGCAATAAATTCTTCGTGAAAACGGCTCTTATATATGTGTGCATTGATGTCATTTCAAGAATAAAAACATATCACAAATTACAATGTCATGTGTTTGGCTAATCACTGCTGTCATTCATTTCAGGTTTACCTTGTTCACCTCCGTCAGGTTTCCATCCCTACTTTTCTACATTCCATCCCTTGACTTTCCTGTTTGGACATTTATCCCGCTTGACTTTCCCACTTTGACTGCATATTAGATCCCTTTTCCCCGTCTCTTGATTCGTTTCACTTTTCTCCTATTTTTGTCTTCATCTAACTTCTTCCCATTTGACATCCTGCCCGAGCACCGCCGAGGCACCCTCAAACTCCCGGCAATCACCAGCGTCGCCGAGCTGGCTAACTTTTCGCCGAGCGTTGTCGCCGAGCCGACTAGCTGTTTCGGCAGCAACGCCCTGTGTCGAGGCCGTCACGCGGCCGCGGCCCGGCCCGGCCCGGCCCGGCACGGCGCTCCACGGTGCCACGAACGAGCGGCATTAGTGTGGACGTAGCGGCGGACCGAGCTAAGCAGATGAATAGATAGACACCCGACCACCGCCGGAGATGGCGCGATTCTATTATCCTTTATCGGCGTCGGCATCGCTCGCGCGCCGAAACGTGTCGTTGAGCGGCGCAAAGCGGCGATGTGCGGGCGAGAGAGTCGGCCATTTTAAGCCGCCACTGACAAGCTGGCGATGGAGGCTGATCGCCCCGGGCGACAATGTGACTACTGCCGGGCGTCTGAGGCGAATAGCGGCGCGGCGAGGACGAACACTGAACAGTGGCGCGGCAGGGACCAACAGCGGCGCGGCCCGGTGGGTGATCACGCCAGAGAAGGAGCCGCAATCGAAGTGGCACAGCGGCGCGTCGGGGGCGATTCCGACGCGGTCTCGGACAGAAGTGTCGATAGCTTCTTGAAATGGAGCTGTTCGGCTGGTTGATTGGGTCCTGTGATGGACGCTTTCGAGTGCTGCGAGGTCGGACCCGACGCGTTCTGACGCACAAAAGCGGACTCCGGATGTTGCCAGGAAAATAGTATAATCGGCACGGGTGGCAAGGAAGAGGTGACAAGGGGTAGGCGGTGACTATAGAGGACTGCTTTGGAAAAGGACATAAAATGGCATACGTTATGCTTTGAAGAGGTTACGCAGAAAATACGTGTTTGTAGGTCGGACAGCATACATGCTAGCAGATGATTGTGTTGCACTCTAGGGACAATTTAACCTGTTGTAAATGCATTGGTGATTGGAATGTTACGTATCTAAAAAGGTAGCATTAACTAATAAAGTTAGTGTTATCAAATGACACATGTGATGATTTTTGCCTATACAATTACAACATGCGATGATGTGAACTATACAATTACAAAATGCAATGATGTGCGACTATAAAATTACAACATTCGATGATGTGGAGTATACAATTACAACATGCGATGATGTGGACTATAAAATTATAACATGAGGTGATGTGGACTATCCAATTGCATATGTTCCACCGTTTTGCATACACAAATGTGTACAATGGTAATTTCTTTTTTTATATTGCATTGATATTAGTTTTCCTCCAAATAACCATTTGAAGATCATCCTAAGGTTGTGTCGCCAGAGCATGAAACATTGCGTTCTTCACAACATTGGCTATACCAAGAGTCTATATCTAGAGGTAGGGAGGGGCAGAGGGACGTACGGCGCGGTATGGGATAAACTCCACACATTTGATGCTAGAATAATGCAAGGAGGATTAATGTGCTTTAGTTTTAATTGGGGACAGAGTACGGTTTATATTTTTGTCAAAGTACTTCCGGTGCGAAAAAAAGTATGGTTCACTTGTTTGGTATTCAACATTGTAACGTCTAGTTGTTAAATACAAGGATGACTTGTCTTACAGTGCATTATCGTTTCTTTTCAAATATTCTGGAAACGCTTCTGAGGGTATTTCAGATGAAATCGTCATTGACAAGTGTCGCCTGTGGCTGTTGTCAACGCTCAGCTTATATAGAGAGCTCAACTCATGATAGGCCTTTTAAGCGATTGCATCACGCTACCCCGCCCTGTCAGTTTCACCTTGTCACATTGGAGAACGCCATCAGGTGCACTCTCACAAGATTCCTTTGACGCATGGCGTGCCTTCAACTCCAGTCCATAGAAATCAGGATGGTGCCGGATAAAGTCTGCGCCGTACGGTTCAGCAGTTCTTATTCCATCCAACATACATACCCGCTGGTCTCACAATGGTGATGCTTTATGAAAACTATGCCGCAATGCTGCATAGTCCATAGTCCATAGATTTCTCTCATAGAAGACGCCTGATGCATGCTGTGCCGCACGACTCAGTAGTTCCTATTCCAGTCCATAGATGTCTCTCATAGAAGACGCCTGATGCATGCTGTGCCGCACGACTCAGTAGTTCCTATTCCAGTCCATAGATGTCTCTCATAGAAGACGCCTGATGCATGCTGTGCCGCACGACTCAGTAGTTCCTATTCCAGTCCATAGATGTCTCTCATAGAAGATGCCTGATGCATGCTGTGCCGCACGACTCAGTAGTTCCTATTCCAGTTCATAGATGTCTCTCATAGAAGACGCTTGACGCATGCTGTGCCGCATGACTCTTAGGTTCCTATTTTAAGCCTTACATGTCTGAAATATGACGTCTGATGAAGGATTGAAGCTTTGGAGAAGGAGAAAGGATTGACGTCTGGTGGATGTTGTAACGCTCAGCTCCGCAGTGCCTATTCCAACCAATTAATATATTGCCTGACCTGAGACAAGCCTGAAACAACATGACTGCTCTAAAATAGGCCTATCGGAGACTTATTAGCGGATAGGAATATATGAATATTAGCGAGTCCTAGATCATTATAATACTGTTGCTAGCTCTCGGCGAAACGCATCATTGCTAGTGCCAATTTGGCACACAAATGACACTTAACCCTCGCCCTACGGGGGAGGGGGGTCCTAAAACGACCCCCCCCCCTTATATTTTTCTTGAAAACTTTTTACACATGCGGCGCATCTTGCTGACATTTTTAGTAGCTGAGTTTACAACAATTATACGCATCTTATACACAAAATTTGAAGTGCATACGACTTTTAGATCGTAACCTATGACCGTTTCGTCAAGGTCATGTCAGAACCCAAAGGGTCATTGACCTGACCACAAAGGTCACCAGTTGACTTAGATGCTCAAAATGGGATGCCTGTGAATTGTCCTTATGTCAGGCATCACGCTACTTTTTACGGTGTCTCTCTATCTCTCTCCGTTCGGAAGTTATACTAAGCGCCCTGTACAATCGCTATTTTTGGACGTGGTCGATCTTAGGTCATTCACTTGACCTGAAAGGTCACCAATGTCCTGAAACCTCAAAATCGCATACTGTTAGATTCCACTCATGACAGGCAACATGCTGGTTCTTACCGCATTGCTCTATGTTGGTTTGGAAGTTAACAGGGGGTCTTTTTAGGACCCCCGTAGGGCGAAGGTGAAAAAGGTCCCCGTAGGGCGAGGGTTAAAGGGAATAGTTCACCTTTAACATAGGGTTTTGAACTGAGATAACAAATTTGTAGAGCAGATAAAAAATGGGTTATGTGAAGAAAACGAATAGCTCCCTACGCTAAGTAATTTCAACACAGGACTAGTGGGCCCCTTTTAGAAGACGCTGTTTCGTGCCCCGCACGAAACTTGTTTCGGGTCCTCACAACGGTTGTTTACGTTACAAGCAGCTTGAGTATATATGCCTAAAGTCCGTCGTTATTGTGTGCAATAGTTTCCATATCCAAGCTACCATATGCATGACGTCATAATTTTCATGAATTTTTGTTATGGCCATGAAGGAGAAAAGAGAAACATGCCCATTTTTCGACGGATTTCCATCTGTCGTCCAAACAAATGCCATATTCGTTTTTCAACTCGAAATATCCCGTATAGCCAAATTTCAAGACTACTTTCCAGGTGACCTATTCCCTTTAAAATTGAATCAAGAATCGTTTGGATAAGCCTCCCCATGTGCTGCTCGTGCAATGGTACTCAGGTTTGTTTCTCAATGGAAACACAATTCTAAAGAACTGTGTTATCCAATGTTCAACCAACCTTCGGTTATGTTCGAACTTCCAGCTATGAAGCGAAGCTGAAGCACATACGCTTGTAGTTTGTTATTTAATTATTTTCCATTTCGTTCCTAATCTGGCCGTGCGACCATGTAACATTTTGATACACTTCCCAGTCGAATTGTGTTGCTTGATATTTGGTCCTAGATACGAATGAAGTGATATGCAATATGCATGGGAAATCCTGCACTGGTACTACCCACGGTAATTGAAGACAGCTCAGTTAACTGATGGAAAACTGCTATACTCGTGGTTCAGATTTTAATAACTGGTGACAACTGCTGCGAAGTGTACTCACCACAGAGCCGAAGGAGTCTGAAGTGTCGCCCGGCCATACTGATGCCGGTCCCTAGGTAGCTCGGTAGGCGATCCGGGGTTCATGAGGTGCACGACCATCACCAAACAATGCGCTTAACAAAGTTGTGCGGTCCATGCGCCAAGCTTATTTGCTAAATCGGCCCAAATTAAGCAGTTTAGTCAAAGTCGTGCATTACAGTTAGCTTTTTTTGTAGCAAATTCAGGCCAGTCCGGCGGTCGTTTTGTCCAACCTTTGGAAAAATCTGCCTACAGCTCGGCCGAATAAAGCTGGGCAGAACCATTCAGGACATAATCGTGGCGGTCACGACGGTATAAGTCAGCATTTCCGTGCCGTTGTACATCGTGGTCGGCCCATATAGCGGCGGCCACGGCCCTGATAAGGTGCCGCAAATCGTCTGCAGAGGGCGCCAGGACAGCTCGTGGGCTGATTTATCAGAGTAGCGGCTAATTATCGTGCAGGCCTGTGATTTACGTGACACTGGCATTGTGGTGTCGTCGTCAGTCCCGCTCGGAAAGATTGGTATAGAAAGGGGCTACCTGTGCCAACTGTTGGTATGTATTATTCAATTGAATCCGATGGCACACTGAGCCCACTAACCGTCACACGCAATACGTCACTTACTGAGAGGTCATTTGATTGTTGGTTGTAAACAAATCATCAAGACGAAAGTACAGCAAGTGAACAGTTATCTCACCATGACAGATTATATTATTCTGTGAACCGTGAGCTTCGTGCTCAGATGTTAATTGTCAAAATATTTTCCGATTTTCATTTTGTCTTGCTTTCTATGGATATATGGATCTAATGACACGAGAAGCAGTAGGACGGAGATGTAATGATGTTTCGAGATGTCGGTGCTGACTGCAGTCCTTTGATCAGGGGAGTCGCCGACGGGAGGGTCGGGGGTCCGGACCCCCGCCCACTCTCAGAAGGGGAGGGTCACCCCTCCCCCCCCCCCACACACACACATACACACACTTTTTGCGGGGAAGTTAATAATTTATCGTAAAAATTGCCTTTGCAGCAGTCAAAATCCAGCTATCCACAGTCAAAAACTGGAAAATGTCGCGCCGCTTCGCGGCATGACACAAATTTCGCAATTGCTTTTACAAATTTGGAAAATGGAAAAATGAATTATATTAAGTGTCTGGCAGAGGCTCTCCTTGCCGGTAATTGCTGGCCCCAGGGCCCACTCCCTTCATAAAATATTAACTTTCAAGCGAGCTATATGTTTAGCTAGTCTGCCTAGTTTTGAAAAAGGCGACGCGAACGCAAAGACGCGGACATCGGCACCCGAAAGCTGATCCAGCGGTGCCCAACTTGCTGGACCGAAGAGCTAATAGTGGAGACCAGACCAGGACCATCTCCCCCAAGCCACCTCGCCCCAGGCTCCTCCAGATCCACAGGGACCATTTATGTGCGGAAAAGTCGTTCTGCCTCTTGTTGCTTTCAAACCATTTACACTGTTACCAGTTGTTTGTTACCGTTCGGTACATATGTATACAGTTATTATTAGCATATGTACTATTGAACGCTGACTGCCACCGGTCATCGTGATTTACTATCCGTGGCTAATGTATACGCAAAACTACCTTCATTTCAATACTTTTCATCATACCGAGATGTGGAACCAGGAAAAGGGGTTACCTGAGACTTGGCTCCACTAACGGTCTGGTTCCAAAATTACAATTTCGTTTTCTGCGGCCTAAAATTAACATTTTCACGCCGCTTTGCGGCGTCATATCGATAACCATCGTCATAACGAAGCCATCGTCATCGTATTCGGTTCGTTGTAACGCTGAATTGAATGAATAACATTTTTAGTTTCTTATCCTCTACAAGGCCCACCGCCTATATTGCTAAACTACAAATCACTACTATAACATGAAAATCCACATTAAAAATGCTGCAAAGGCACGAGAGGAAAAAAATGAAGGTACATTTATTTCGTCATTTCAGCCTACCACCCCCCCCCCCCACCCTCAAAAATGATCGGCGACGCCCTTGCCTTTGATCATTTGCTAGAAGCCTTCCCGTGTTGAAGCCACAATGTCAACCACTTTGTACTTTTTACTGCATGTTTTATGCTGCAGTCGCGTCCAAATCACCATTTGTCTGGTTGCATCTAAAGCTCTAAACTTACCCCTTCGCAGACGATCCAATCTACACAGCAGTCTCCCATTCTCGACCAACAATCCGCCTCGTCGGCTGTTTAACCCCCCGCCCTCCGCCTGATCGCTCTCAGCTCTCATTAACCGCCGGAGAGCCAATTACAGCGCTTTCGACCCGCTGTCGCCGGCACGGCTTCAGTGGCGGCACGTTTCATCTGTCCGATGGCACGTTTGATGTTTACAATCGGCCCGTACGCCGGCTGAAAAAAACGGGCGAGGCGCTGATAGAAGTGAAAGTGGTGTTCAGAAGGGGTACCATGCCTGTTGTTTAATTGCCGACGTAACGCATTTCCACATTGTTAGACCCAGTACTGGTGCCCATTGCAAATGACAGTTAAACCACTCCATATATGTGACTATCATGCCAGTTTCGAAGTGCCGTCTGTGCCGACATCACTCCCATTGTGGTATTGCTCATTGTTAGTGCGCCTCATGGTGTCCATTGTCCATTGCCAATGATATTCAAACCGTTCCGCATGTGTGGCCCATCAATGTGGTCGTGACTGTAAAGCAGTGCTGCGGTAACATGCGAGTGTTCCACACTAACGCTGCTGGACTACATCCGGACTGGAGTTAATCCGACTACCTTCGATTGTACGCCTCTAATGCAATTCTGAGAGCATTTCAGCAACCAGACGATGGAATGCAACGACCCTATAGGTTGAATTATGTGATTATGTAAATGTACGTGTGTGTGTGTGTGTGTGTGTGTGTGTGTGTGTGTGTGTGTGTGTGTGTGTGTGTGTGTGTGTGTGTGTGTGTGTGTGTGTGTGTGTGTGTGTGTGTGTGTGTGTGTGTGTGTGTGTGTGTGTGTGTGTGTGTGTGTGTGTGTGTGTGTGTGTGTGTGTGTGTGTGTGTGTGTGTGTGTGTGTGTGTGTGTGTGTGTGTGTGTGTGTGTGTGTGTGTGTGTGTGTGTGTGTGTGTGTGTGTGTGTGTGTGTTTGCGTTTCGTTCGTGGATGCGTGTGTGTGTGTGTGTGTGTGTTTGCGTTTTGTGCGTGGATGCGTGTGTGCGTGCGTGCGTACGTTAGTTTGTGCGTGCGTGTGCGTGTGTATGTGCATGTATGCCTTGTCCTTGTTTGTGTTTGAATGAATTAATTATCGTCCCGATCCACCCCCTGTTGTTGAAAGGTGAGAAGCCCGCCTGTGTCGGCCCGGCCGACCGTCCCACCGTCGCCAGTACAGGTCCTCTGTCAACAGTTGGCGGCGGCGGCGGCTGTGGCAGTCTGAGTCTGTGTCTGCCGGACCGGGGTCGCCTGTTGACCGAACAGGACGCCAGGGGGGGGGGGCTGATTAATTGATGAGACGGGCGGGCGCCGGAGCTGCATTTCAGGAGCAGAGAATGGCGGCCACGCACGACACCGGACGCTCTGCACCCCATCTGTGTGACCAGACAGACAGACAGTCAGACAGACGCGTGTGTGGCTGACTCACAGTGTGGTAGGGGTGTGGCAGGGCTCATACTCTTGGTAGGGAGCGGCAGGGCCACACTCTGGGAAGGGAGAGGCAGGACCACACTCTGGGAGGGGAGAGGCAGAGCCACACTCTGGGAGGGGGTGTGGCAGGACCACACTCTGGGAGGGGAGGGGCAGGGCCACACTCTGGGAGGGGAGAGATAGGACCACACTCTGGGAGGGGTGTGGCAGGACCACACTCTGGGAGGGGAGAGGCAGAGCCACACTCTGGGAGGGGGTGTGGCAGGACCACACTCTGGGAGGGGAGAGGCAGGGCCACACTCTGGGAGGGGAGAGATAGGACCACACTCTGGGAGGGGTGTGGCAGGACCACACTCTGGGAGGGGAGAGGCAGGGCCACACTCTGGGAGGGGAGAGGCAGGACCACACTCTGAGAGGGGAGAGCTAGGACCACACTCTGGGAGGGGAGTGGTAGGGCCACACTCTGGGAGGGGTGTGGCAGGACCACACTCTGGGAGGGGAGTGTCAGGACCACACTCTGCGAGGGGAGAGACAGGGCCACACTCTGGGAAGGCAGTGGCAGGACCACACTCTGGGAGGGGAGAGGCAGGGCCACACTCTGGGAGGGGTGTGGTAGGGCCACACTCTGGGAGGGGAGAGGCAGGAACACACTCTGGGAGGGGTGTGGTATGGCTCATACTCTTGGAAGGGAGT
Organism: Chirona hameri; assembly: GCA_036785665.1. Lineage (NCBI taxonomy): Eukaryota > Metazoa > Arthropoda > Thecostraca > Balanomorpha > Balanidae > Chirona > Chirona hameri. The sequence goes on along the minus strand of JAXIVJ010016681.1, from coordinate 5,842 downwards.
GGCAGGACCACACTCTGGGAAGGCAGTGGCAGGACCACACTCTGGGAGGGGAGAGGCAGGACCACACTCTGGGAGGGGAGAGGCAGGACTACACTCTGGGAAGGGAGAGGCAAGACCACACTCTGGGAGGGGAGAGGCAGGAACACACTCTGGGAGGGGTGTGGTAGGGCTCATACTCCTGGAAGGGAGAGGCAGGACCACACTCTGGTAGGGGAGAGGCAGGACCACACTCTGGGAGGGGAGAGGCAGGACCACACTCTGGGAGAGGAGAGGCAGGACCACACTCTGGGAGGGGAGAGGCAGGACCACACTCTGGGAAAGCAGTGGCAGGACCACACTCTGGGAGGGGAGAGGCAGGACCACACTCTGGGAGGGGAGAGGCAGGACCACACTCTGGGAGGGGAGAGGCAGGGCCACACTCTGGGAGGGGAGAGACAGGGCCATACTCTTGGAAGGGAGAGGGAGGGCCCCACTCTGGTAAGGGAGTGGCAGGACCACACTCTGGGAGGGGTGTAGTAGGGCTCATACTCTTGGAAGGCAGTGGCAGGACCACACTCTGGGAGGGGAGAGGCAGGACCACACTCTGGGAGGGGAGAGGCAGGGCCACGCTCTGGGAGGGGAGAGGCAGGGCCACACTCTGGGAGGGGTGTGGCAGGACCACACTCTGGGAGGGGAGAGGCAGGGCCACACTCTGGGAGGGGAGAGGCAGGGCCACACTCTAGGAGGGGAGAGACAGGACCACACTCTGGGAGGGGAGAGGCAGGGCCACACTCTGGGAGGGGTGTAGTAGGGCTCATACTCCTGGAAGGGAGTGGCAGGATCACACTCTGGGAAGGGAGAGGCAGGGCCACACTCTTGGAAGGGAGTGGGAGGACCACACTCTGGGAGGGAAGAGGCAGGGCCACACTCTAGGAGGGGAGAGACAGGACCACACTCTGGGAGGGGAGAGGCAGGGCCACACTCTGGGAGGGGTGTAGTAGGGCTCATACTCCTGGAAGGGAGTGGCAGGATCACACTCTGGGAAGGGAGAGGCAGGGCCACACTCTGGGAGGGGAGAGGCAGGGCCACACTCTGGGAGGGGAGAGACAGGGCCATACTCTTGGAAGGGAGAGGCAGGGCCCCACTCTGGTAAGGGAGTGGCAGGACCACACTCTGGGAGGGGTGTAGTAGGGCTCATACTCTTGGAAGGCAGTGGCAGGACCACACTCTGGGAGGGGAGAGGCAGGGCCACACTCTAGGAGGGGAGAGACAGGACCACACTCTGGGAGGGGAGAGGCAGGGCCACACTCTGGGAGGGGTGTAGTAGGGCTCATACTCCTGGAAGGGAGAGACAGGACCACACTCTGGGAGTGGAGAGACAGGACCACACTCTGGGAGGGGAGAGGCAGGGCCACACTCTGGGAGGGGTGTAGTAGGGCTCATACTCCTGGAAGGGAGAGACAGGACCACACTCTGGGAGTGGAGAGACAGGACCACACTCTGGGAGGGGAGAGGCAGGGCCACACTCTGGGAGGGGTGTAGTAGGGCTCATACTCCTAGAAGGGAGAGACAGGACCACACTCTGGGAGTGGAGAGACAGGACCACACTCTGGGAAGGGAGAGGCAGGGCCACACTCTGGGAGGGGAGAGGCAGGACCACACTCTGGGAGGGGAGAGGCAGGGCCACACTCTGAGAGGGGAGAGACAGGACCACACTCTGGGAGGGCAGAGGCAGGGCCACACTCTGGGAGGGGAGAGGCAGGACCACACTCTGGGAGGGGAGAGGCAGGGCCACACTCTGGGAGGGGAGAGGCAGGACCACACTCTGGGAGGGCAGAGGCAGGGCCACACTCTGGGAGGGGAGAGGCAGGGCCACACTCTGGGAGGGGAGAGGCAGGGCCACACTCTGGGAGGGGAGAGGAAGGGCCACACTCTGGGAGGGGTGTGGCAGGACCACACTCTGGGAGGGGAGTGGCAGGGCTCATACTCTTGGAAGGGAGAGGCAGGACCACACTCTGGGAGGGGAGAGGCAGGGCCACACTCTGGGAGGGGAGAGGCAGGACCACACTCTGGGAGGGCAGAGGCAGGGCCACACTCTGGGAGGGGAGAGGCAGGGCCACACTCTGGGAAGGGAGAGGCAGGGCCACACTCTGGGAGGGGAGAGGAAGGGCCACACTCTGGGAGGGGAGAGGCAGGGCCACACTCTGGGAGGGGTGTGGTAGGGCTCATACCCTTGGAAAGCAGTGGCAGGACCACACTCTGGGAGTGGAGAGGCAGGACCACACTCTGGGAGGGGAAAGACAGGGCCACACTCTGGGAGGGGAGAGGCAGGACCACACTCTGGGATGGGTGTGGTAGGGCTCATACTCTTGGAAGGGAGTGGCAGGGCCACACTCTGGGAGGGGAGAGGCAGGACCACACTCTGGGAGGGGTGTGGTAGGGCTCATACTCTTGGAAGGGAGTGGCAGGACCACACTCTGGGAGGGGTGTGGTAGGGCTCATACTCTTGGAAGGGAGTGGCAGGACCACACTCTGGGAGGGGTGTGGTAGGGCTCATACTCTTGGAAGGGAGTGGCAGGACCACAATCTGGGAGGGGAGAGGCAGGACCACACTCTGGGAGGGGATAGGCAGGACCACACTCTGGGAGGGGAGAGGCAGGGCCATACTCTTGGAAGGGAGAGGCAGGACCACACTCTGGGAGGGGAGAGGCAGGACCACACTCTGGGAGGGGAGAGGCAGGACCACACTCTGGTAAGGGAGTGGCAGGACACACACTCTGGGAGGGGAGAGGCAGGACCACACTCTGGGAAGGGAGAGGCAGGACCACACTCTGGGAGGGGAGAGGCAGGACCACACTCTGGTAAGGGAGTGGCAGGACCACACTCTGGGAGGGGAGAGGCAGGACCACACTCTGGGAAGGGAGTGGCAGGACCACACTCTGGGAGGGGAGAGGCAGGACCACACTCTGGTAAGGGAGTGGCAGGACCACACTCTGGGAGGGGAGAGGCAGGACCACACTCTGGTAAGGGAGTGTCAGGACCACACTCTGGAAGGGGAGAGGCAGGACCACACTCTGGGAAGGGAGAGGCAGGACCACACTCTGGGAAGGGAGAGGCAGGGCCACACTCTGGGAGGGGAGAGGCAGGGCCACACTCTGGGAGGGAGAGGCAGGGCCACACTCTGGGAGGGGAGAGGCAGGGCCACACTCTTGGAGGGGAGTGGCAGGGAAAGGCTCTACGGTGTGTGATATGGTTCAAGCTCTGGGAGGGAAGTGGGAGATTTAACAGTGGTTTTTGTTAGGCACAACTAAAATACAGATTAAATGCTGTTGATTAGGAAATGATAGGAAGTCAGGGAAAACG
>JAXIVJ010016680.1:17500-28220 GCA_036785665.1 Chirona hameri | reverse complement strand
ACAATGTTCGCGTGATGCATTTATGATTGAATGGATGCATGGCGGACAAGCCGTCTCGGGTCACTGTCGTGTGCGGTCCACATTGTCCCCAACAAGACGACTCCCAAGTCCGATACTGCCCTCGGGTGCAGTGGGTGGGAGTGGGCGAGCGGTGCCCCGGTGCCGTCCAGCGGTCGGTCAGGCTGGCAAAAATCAATACACACGTCCATTGACCGCTATCGCTACGTAACGACAGGTGCTGTTCGGAAGACAGCAGAGTGGTGATGATCAGATCATGGCGCGAGCTGCCGGCTAGTGTTCGGAGCAGCGGGGCTCTGGGGGGGGGGGGGGGGGGGGGGGGTAATGCTCGCTCGGCAGAGATCGACAATTTTTCCTGTAGGAAATAAATTCCCCACTATTCCCCAGTCAGTGGATACCAACAGCTGGGTAGCCGAAGTCAATCGAAATGTCCACTACTGTCCTGTATCCATCGAACTGATAGAACTGCGCCGTCAGATACCGATGTTTCTGATCCTCGACTACCAGCTGGATCAATAGAGACAGGATAGCAGCAGTACATTGGACAGAGATGCCGGTATCAGCTCGTTGGCCACTCCTTCACCTTTAAATGTCACGCCTGCTCTGACCCTTTTCCAGACGCAATGAACAGAGAGTGCAACATTGAACAGCGAATGGATCGAGCAGCCAGACGCCCTGCCACTTCAGCTGATCGCAGCTGGAGATCAAATCAGCCCGTTCTCGAAATGTCAGGCCAGCCAGGTGGGTGGCGAGTGGGTTGTTCCGTGCCGCGGTGACCGGAGGGACAGGCTGCTCGCCGCCCTCCCTGATGACGCCAGACGGCTCGTTCCGGCCGGCGTCGGGCTGGGAAACTCGGCAGGCCGTGCCTTCAGCGGCGCTCATTATCCCTCCCTGGCCAGCTGGAGCCGGGGCGTCTGCAGCGCTCCCTGTGGGGCTATGACGCTGTGTGTGAGTCCGGCCGGAGCCATTCAGTGGAGACGCGGGCGTTCCCATCTCAGGAGCCATTACCCAGTGCGGGAGGGAGGGAGGGGCACACTGGCCGGCAGGGCCTCGGCTAAGGAATTCTCACTGGGGGGGGGGGGGGGCAATTCGAGAAGAAAATAACATGCTGCTAAGGCATATGGTTAGCGTAGGCACGTATCCAGGATTTTTCGCATGGGGGGGGGGGGGGGGTGTGGCGAGCGTGTCGGTCCGCTCGTTAGCGCACGCGTCGGGGGTCATTGCGTTTATGGAGCCATAAACGCAATGACGCCAGAGCAGCCCTGCTCTCACGTATGGCAGTGATGGCAGTACGGCTGCCGTGCTGGGTCTGGGACCTGGGCCGAGTGGGTCACATCTGGCTGCCAGCCGCCGCCTGTCAATGCGATGACATCCCCGTCAATGCGGACGACGGGCAGTCTGGCTGGGGCGGTGACACTGCGTGGACGTGGGCATTTGTCCGAATACATCGGTTAAGTTTCTGTTGAGTGTTATATTACCACAAGCTATTTCGGCACCATTGAGGCAACGCACGGAACCGGTGTGCAGGGATCGCCGCTCCAGCCAGACTCGACGACCGCAGTGGTAACCGGAGCAGCGTGGCATGGCTCTGGAGTCGAGCTGCGAGTCGGAGGGCGACGTCTGTGACGGCGCGTACAGCGCGCTGTCGTCGTCGTGCACCTCGGACCTGGTGAGCCTGCAGCTGGACCCGCTGCTGTCGGAGGAGGGAGAGGAGGACGTGCTGTGTGGTGGAGGAGACGACGGCAGCGCGTCGGGGCGGAGGACGGGAAGAAGAGGGAGAGACTAGGACCTGCGGGGAGGAGGTTGGCACCAAGCTTCATCGGTGGGCGATTGGAGGTGGTCGGGAGGGAGGACCGAAGGTGATGAGACGATGGCCGGAGACAGTGATGGATGGCCTGCGGTGACCAAGCGGAGCCGTTGCTCCCGCCGGAGCCGAGCCGAGGCTAGCCAGGTGGGTGTGCGTGTGGGGGAGCGGAGCGTATCGCTGCCCACCTCCATGTGCACGGTTCGGGAGGCGCCGATGGACAGACGAAGGGCGCTGAGTGAGTGTGTGTGCCCGTGTGCATGTGCCAGGCTACAGAGCGCCGAATGTCGGTCGGGCTGCAGGAGGAATGCATGCGTGTTGGTCTGCCGGAGGTGGTGCGCTGCGGTGGAGAACAGCAGAGCTGAGAACAGCAGAGCTGAAAACAGCAGAGCTGAGAACAGCAGAGCTGAGAACAGCAGAGCTGAGAACAGCAGAGCTGAGAACAGAGACAGTGGAGCTGAGACAGCAGAGTTGGAGCTGAGACAGCTGAGTTGGAGCTGTGGAGCAGCGGAGCTGTAGTGCCGCTGTACAGCAGCGGAGCAGCGGAGCTGTAGTGCTGCTGTGCAGCAGCGGAGCGGTGGAGCTGTAGTGCAGCAGCGGAGTAGCGGAGCTGTAGTGCCGCTGTGCAGCAGCGGAGCAGCGGAGCAGCGGAGCTGTAGTGCCGCTGTGCAGCAGCGGAGCGGTGGAGCTTTAGTGCCGCTGTGCAGCAGCGGAGCAGTGGAGCTGTAGTGCCGCTGTGCATCAGCGGAGCGGTGGAGCTGTAGTGCCGCTGTGCAGCAGCGGAGCAGCGGAACGGCTGACGTAACGGCATCAGACCAGTGTTCCTGCGAGTTATGCTCGCAGCACTGGTGGTGCCGGACCTGCCGCTGGGCTGCAGTGGAGCAGTCGTGCCGCCGGGTAGCAGCGGACCAGGGTTGTAGTGCCATGGATGGTGCCCTGCGGTGACAGACCCCGGGGCTGTTGCGTTTCAGTTGTATTCGTGTGATGTGTATGATGTGTATTCGCCAGTTCTGGAGCCGCACAAAGCCTTCGCGTTCCGGCCGCCAGGTGGAGCTTCTTCGGGAGCCGACGACGCCGCTGATCGCGCGGACGCGTTCAACACGCACTTCGCGTCCGTCGGCTCGCGCATAGCAGCAGAGGTCGCCCGCGACGGTGACGCCACCACCGGGCCCCGGCCGCCCCGAGTCTGCGCATCTGCCCTGACGCTGCGCCCTGCCACCCTCCCCGAGCTATAGGATGCCATAGGTCGGATGAGTGGTTCCAAGGCGGTTGGTGTGGATGATGTGCCTCTGTTCGCAGTCAAGAAGTGTTTCCCCGTCATAGGTCCTCACTTACTCCATCTGATAAACTACTCCATAGTCACTGAGGTGTTCCCCACTGCATGGAAAATCGCGCTTGTTGTCCCCATTTACAAGTCCGGCGACCGAGCCAATGTTAACAACTTTCGGCAAATCTCGATTCTGTCAGTTCTGTCGAAAATTGCTGAAAAGGTTGTGTTATCTCCGCACGCAGTACACACACGGTGTCTCGGCACGATCTGTATTGCCCACGCCCGGCCGACCCCGCGTCGGCCGGTGCGTACCTCCCGGCCATAGTCACGTGGCACATGGCCAATCAGCGGGCGGCCAGCCCGGCCCTGCGCAGGGGCGCGGCCAGGCCTCCACTCAGTGGTGCACTCACAACATCCCTCTCCCGGATCAAAACGTCTAGTTTTTCACACTCGCGCTGAACACTGCTTGCGCGGTCGCAAGTTATATCGTGGCGGCGGTGGGAGCTCAGCCGCGACAGGTGGCGCCTCTGTCGTAGGCGCCTCAGCCACCGGGCCACTCAGCTGCTGATCAGGCAGCGGGCCAACCTCCTCCAAAGGTAGCGCCACCATCGGCTCTGGAGAGCCGGCCCGCACCGATATCGACACCGATACGGGCTTCGACACGTTCCTGTCCGTTGCGACAGCGGGTGTCGGCGACCCTGGGAGGGACACCGGCGGAGCTGCTGCCGTGGGCGGGGCTGCGACCGTGGGCGGAGCTGCTGCCGTGATGTTCTCGGCGTCCGGTCCGCCGGAGATCACGGTACGGCGTGACCCGCAGGACACATCTGGGACGACCTGGTCCAGATGGCGCTGGATCACTCGGCCGTCGGTCAGCCTCACGGTCAGTTTCGAGCCAGACCGCTCGATGCAGTTCCCGCGCAGCCACCGGGTCGAACGAGCGACCCCCGCCAGACCGGCCACCTGCGAAACAAGAACATGCATTCCAGGCAGAACTGTGCGATCTTGGACACTCTCATCATACTTTTGCTTCATACTCTGCTGCGAAGCCCACATCCGATCCTGCAAGTTCGGAAGGACGCAGTCAAGGCGAGTCCGAAGCCGGCGGCCCATCATCAGCTCCGCTGGCGTGTGTCTGGTGATGCTATGGGGAGTAGTACGATATGCCAACACAAATATCGCTAGCCTCGACTGAATGGTTCCACCATGCTGCTTCCTTAAGCCCTGCTTTACAGTCTGAACAGCCCTTTCCGCCAGTCCGTTACTCTTTGGTGATAACGGGGCCGTGAGCAGATGTCTAATGCCGTTTTGAGCACAAAATTACTGGAAAGTCGGCGATGTGAAGCACGTAGCGTTATCGGTGACTATCACTTTTAGTAAGCCCCAACACGAAAACGATTTTCGCAGCTCTTCTACCGATACCTCAGCAGTGGAGCGAGTCGTCACATGTACATCCAACCATTTGGTGCACGCGTCAGCGATCACCAGCAGCATCTGCCCGTTTACAGGCCCGCAATAGTCCACATGAGTCCGCTCCCAAGGGCGGGTGGGCCAAGCCCACGGGCTGAGGGGCGTGACTGGTGCCTGTCTGCGGTACGTCTGCCACGTGGGACACCCACTGACCATCTGAGAGATGTCAGCATCCACATTTGGCCACCACACATACATCCGTGCAAAACTCTTGGTGTGACTTTCGCCCATATGCCCTTCGTGGAGCATCGCGAGGACGCGATCTCGCAACTTGGTCGGCACCACGACCCGTGAGCCCCAGAGCAAACAGCCATCGTGTGTGCTGAGCTCACCTTCTCTGCGGCGATACTGTACTAGCTCCGGAGCATGTGGTCCATCGGCAGGCCATCCGTCCCGGGTGTACCGCAGGACGACACTCAGTACCGGGTCTCGAGCTGTGAATAATCTGATACTTTCTGCTGTGACTGGAGTTGAGTCCACAAACTCCATGAGATGTACCGTCTCTGCGGGCGTTGGCAGCTCACACGGTCCTGTTGGCAGTGGCAGGCGGCTCAGACCATCACAGTGACCCTGTTTTGACCCTGGGACATACTCCAACTTGTACTTATATCCAGACAGGAGCAGCGCCCACCGAGTTACCCTGGGAGATGCCATGGGCGATATCGGTTTGTCTTCCCCAAGCATTCCCAGCAGGGGTTTGTGATCCGTGCGTATGCTGAATTTTCTCCCAGCCAAGTAGTAATGGAACCGGCGGACCCCTGCGATGACAGCCAATCCTTCGCGATCCGTCTGGGAGTATCGCTGCTCTGTCTGAGACAGTGATCGAGAGTAGAATGCAACAAGGCGCTCCCCGAGATGTTTGTCAACAATGCTCAACACGCACCCCAGACCCCAAGGGCTGGCATCACATCCGAGGATCACCGGCGCCGATTCATCAAAATGCGCCAGTCTGGGGAGATGTGAGCAAATCCTTTCCCGCTTGAAACGCCCTCTGTTGCTCCGGACCCCACTCCCACTTCTGACCATTCCTCAGCAGCTTGTACAGCGGTGCGAGGGCAGTAGCCTTCAAGAATTTGGAGTAATTTGGAGTAATAACAGATCTTTCAAGAATTTGGAGTAATAATTGATCAGACCCAGCCAGGCCTGCAGCTCTTTGATGCCTTTTGGTGCAGGGGCGTTCTCCACCGCACTGACCTTCTCTGCCGTCGGTTTCACCCCGTCTGGACCGATGTGGTGACCCAAGTAAATCACCGACTTCACGCCGAACCGACACTTCTTCCGCTGCAGCCTCAGGTTGGCGTCCGAGAAGCGCTGCAGGACCTCTTCCAGGGCGGCTCTGTGCTCCTGTGGGTTCTTTCCAGACACGACCACATCGTCAAGGAACACCCCCACCCCTGGTATTCCCGACAGCAGCGTTTCCATGTACTGCTGAAACACTGCTGGGGCTGAAGCATACCCGATCCCCAAACGGGTTGGAACGAGGATACCCTTGTAGGTGTTGATAGCCAGGTACTTGCGGCTTTTCTCATCCAAGGGCAGCTGATTATAAGCACTCTTAAGATCTAGCTGACTGAAAACCGTACTCCCTTGAAACTTTGTGAATAACTCCTCCGCTTTTGGTAACGGGTACTGCTCCAGAGGCGTGACCTTGTTCACCGTTAATCTGTAATCACCACATATTCTGATCTCACCTGATGCTTTGGGCACGGTGACTATGGGGGCTGCCCAGCTGTTCCACTTGACCGGCACGAGAAGACCTGCTTTGATCTGCCGCTCCAGTTCAGCATCTACTTGCGACTTGTACGCCAGCGGCACCGTCCTTGGTTTGAAGAAGATGGGCTGTGCGGATTCGTCCACCGGAATGCTGACCTCTGCATCACGAGCGCAACCGAGGTCATCCTGAAAAACCTCCGGGAACTTGTCCCCGATAGCCTCGACGTCGGTCTTTTCTGAAACGGAGCACACACTTTGCCAGTCGAGACGAATTTGGTGCAGCCAGTTTCTCCCAAACAACAGTGGTCCAGTTCCCTCCAAAACAACCAACGGAAGCCTGTAGGACGACCCCTGATAGCAAACGTCCATCATCACTTCGCCTCTGACCACCAGCCTCTCTCCCGAGAACGTGCGCAGGAGCAGATCCGTTGGACGCAACAGACGGTCACCAGAGGGCCACAGCTCCTTGAACCGGCTGTAGGAGCAGACACAGACGCCCCCGTATCCAGCTCCATCCGAACCGCTTGCCCGTTTAACCTCACGTCCAACAGGATCGGAGGGTGCCCCCTGCTGCCGACTCCCTCGCCCGAACAAGCGAACAAGTCCCCGACAACAGCATCACTCTCAGGCTGCTCATGGCCCTCAACACACAAGTCATCATTTTGTTCTGGGACGTCATCGAGACTATTCACCGTACCCGCCTTGTGAGCTGCACTGGTGTGACCATATTTGGAGCAACGGAAACATCTTTTGCGTTTAAAGTAGCACTCAGCCTCCTGATGCTTACTACTCAGACAACGCCAGCATTTTTTAGCGCTTGAGTCAGACATTTGGCAGTGCTTACTTGTTCGCTGACCCTCTCGGAACTGCCGTGACTCAGCTGATGCCTGGATGCGTTGAACCGTTGGCTCGAGTGGCTGTGCTCCAGGGTTGGATGCTCCCGACAGCTCCTGCTGATTTCGCCCAGCTGTCTCCAGTGCCACTGCCATCTCAGTAGCCTTCTGCAACGACAATTGAGGCTCCGACAGCAGGCGACTCTGAATCAGCTCAGATTTGATCCCACACACCAGTCGGTCACGAATCACTTCATCCAAAAACGATTCAAACTGGCAGTCTCGTGACAGCTGTCTTAACCTTGCGATATAATCCTGCACGGGTTCATTCAGGTGACGAGAGCAAGTGCAAAAATATGAACCGTGCTACGGTTACTGATGGTCGAGGGTGAAAATGCTCTCTCAACACGGTCACGATGCGATCATATGAAACCTCATCTGGTTTGGCATGTGACAACAGAGATCGTACGATACCGTATGTGCGTGATCCGACGTTGCTCAGCAGGATAGCCCTCTTCTTTATGACGTCTACTATATCGTTAGCAACAAAAAATTGAACCAACCGCTCCACGTACTCTTCCCAGTTATCATCCGCCGCGTCAAAAACTTCGAGTCGGCCCAGCGGCATCTTGCAATCTCATCCTCGTCGCCACTGTTATCTCCGCACGCAGTACACACACGGTGTCTCGGCACGATCTGTATTCCCCACGCCCGGCCGACCCTGTGTCGGCCGGTGCGTACCTCCCGGCCATAGTCACGTGGCACATGGCCAATCAGCGGACGGCCAGCCCGGCCCTGCGCAGGGGCGCGGCCAGGCCTCCACTCAGTGGTGCACTCACAACAGGTTGTATCGCTCCAACTCGTACCATACCTGCTTGATAACCACGTGCTCTCTCCTATGCAGTATGCATACCGGCCCAACCACTGTACAGAGGACGCCGTGCGCGACGTTGTCGAATGGATCAGTCAGACCATCGACAGAGGCCACGTCGCGTCGCTAACAACAATTGACCTCAGTAAAGCGTTCGACAGCGTCGACCATGGCGTACTCCTCACAAAACGTGGATGGTGCGGTATCCAGTCGACAGGCTGGTTCCAGAGTTACCTCAGTGAGCGGAGGCAGACTGTGACAGGCGGCTCCTCCATTCAGACTGTGACAGGCGGCTCCTCCTCGAGTCTTCGCTGCGCGGCGCCAGCGGCCGGACGCGCGCGGGGCTCGTCCCGCCCCTCCCCACCGGCTCACAGACACCAACCCTGTGACTGTCGGTAGAGTGAATGTGACCTTTTCTGGCGCGATTGATCGAGTGGGTGTATTGTGTGACTGGACAGGATAACGACTACCGTGCGGCGAAAGTGAAAACGTGATATCAGGTGCGATACCAGCCCTGGCGCCGGTTCTGAGCTGGACTGTCTGCGGAGTGCTGGGTGACGTGACATCAGGTGCGATACCAGCCCTGGCGCCGGTTCTGAGCTGGACTGTCTATGGAGTGCTGGGTGACGTGACATCAGGTGCGATACCAGCTCTGGCGCCGGTTCTGAGCTGGACTGTCTGCGGAGTGCTGGGTGACGTGACATCAGGTGCGATACCAGCTCTGGCGCTGGTTCTGAACTGGACTGTCTGTGGAGTGCTGGGTGACGCGGGAGCGACTTACCTTGCCTGCGACCGGACGTCCGGTAGTTGCGCTTGTGTTGTACTAGAAGCGTTGTAGTGTAAACACTATGCACGGTGAACTGTTGCGCTGTCTGGCGCTGCTGGCGGTGGTTCGCCTGTTTGTGCTCGCTGCCGCCCCGGCCCCTGCGCCGCCCTACAGCAGGGCTGGACGCTCCAGTGCCCCGGGCGGTGCGGCTGGCTCAACTGACGCTAAGCTGCTGGGACGCGCTGCGGTCACGCGGCCGGCCCGACCCCGCCGTCCTGCTGCTGACCGCGGCGAGGTGACATGTCCAGGGGGCATGACCTGCCCTGCTCCGACGGAGACCGCGGCTGGCGGCGCGGCCAGGCGCACCCGGCGAGGGGTGCGGAGCAGGCGGCGCGGAGCCAGAGGTGGACGTGTCTGGAGAGCGCATGCGCGGCCCGGCCAGCTGTACGTCGGACAGCTCAACATACAGTCCCTGAAACCAAAGCTACTCGCGCTCAGGCAAGACATTGCCGAGCAAGAATATGACCTGGTGATCCTGAACGAGACATGGATGAAACCGTCAACTCACAACAGGCTGATTCCGATTCCTGGCTATCAGCTGAGTCGGCATGACCGCCCGGACGGCAAGGGCTACGGTGGAGTTGCCATAGCAACAAGACAGCCCCTGGAAGCGACCACCGTGGAACCTCCTGATCAGCCCATCGCCGGCTCCAAAATCGAGACGCTGTGGGTCCAGGTTCAGGCTGGCCCGGTTCGCGTCATGGTGTGCGCGGTATACCGGCCACCGATTCGGACCCAGGCGCGTGTGACCGCCGACTTGGCCGAGCTGGAACAGCAGCTACAGTACGTGCTTACAAAACACAGCGGCCCCATTGTCATCGCCGGGGATATCAACCTCAACATGAGCGCCGACAGCGCAACAGCTGAGCAGTTTCGGCAGTTCTTGCGTGGCTACTCCCTTCAGCAGCACATCACGGAACCGACATTTCGAGCGTCTGGCTCTACCATCGATGTGATCGTTACGAACCAGAGTGTCGACAGGGCCGGTGTTGTCCACTGTGACTACAGCCCTCACAACTGGTCACGTGCTATGCTGTCCGTGTCGGACTTCAGACCCCAGCCGTGCACCCTCACCACCAGGTGCTGGTCTAAGTTTGACCCGGATGAGGCTGACCGCCAAATAGCAGCAGTGGACTGGAGCCCGGTGTTCACTAGTGACAGCCCGGAGGAGCAGTGGGACTATTTACTTATGGTGACAAGGCCCATCTTAGACACTTTGATTCCTGAAAAGCGGTTCAGAGTGCGCAATCCAGTTGCGCCACCGATCACGGACACTACCAAAGACCTCATGGCGCAGCGACGAGCAGCACTCCGGGAAGGTGACCGCGAGAGCTACAAACTCCTGAACCGTCAGGTCCAGGCTGCGATCCGGCGCGACACGCGGGAGGAGCTGGACCGGCGGGTGCGCCAAGCCGGACCTGGCGCCATGTGGCGCAGCGTGCAGCCCATAGTCGCATCCAAGCGGCCTGTCCAGTCCACTCCCAGTGCTGACGCGGATGCTATGAACAAATATTTCGTGGAAGTGGGTCCAAAGACAGCTCGTCAGGTAGACGCGGCCGGACCGGAGCTGCCGGTCCGTCTGCCGCGAGTCGCCATCGGAGGCTTCCGAGTCTCTCCCATCTGCCCGGGCGACCTGCGCCGCGTGGTGGGGAGAATGCGCAGTAGCACGGCGTGTGGTGCTGACGGCCTGTGCGTTCGATTCGTGAAGCGTTGTATGTCATCGTTGTGCCACATTCTCACTCACATCGTTAACACTAGCCTCGTCTCCGGTCACGTCCCTAGATCTTGGAAATTGACAATCGTTCATCCTATTCAGAAATCCTCAAAATCAACAAAAACCTCTAACTACCGACCCATTTCGATTTTACCGACTATCGCTAAGATCACTGAACGAGTCGTGTACGAGCAGCTTTTTTAT
>JAXIVJ010016680.1:0-12500 GCA_036785665.1 Chirona hameri | reverse complement strand
TTGTAGAGCAGATCTCAAAATGGGTTGTGGTGAAAGAATTACATCCATACGTTAAGTAATTTCGACACAGGACTAGTGGACCCGGTTTCATATCCGCTGTTCCGGGCCACGATCGGGACATCTCGCTCGCCGCTCGCCGCCACCGGCTCGCCGCCGGAGGCAGGTACACTCTCTGGCACGTAGTCTCTGGTCACGACGCCTCGTTAATATCCGCTCAGCCGCCCGGGCGGCGCGGCGGCTCCTTGTCAGAGACTGTACTTGGCGTCAGGCGGAGCGGGGCGGAGCCAGAACGCCAGCTGCTATCGTACGATTTCTCGTGAAATAGGAAGAGAAACTTACTTCTTTCTCCACATATATCCATCAGTTGTCCAAACCAAAGTCATATTCGTAGTTTTGAGCTCAAGATGCACCTAATGGTTGAACTTCAAGACAACTTTCAAGGTGACACCCTTTAACTTTCAAGGTGACACCCTGAACACCCTTTAAACACGTCCATCATCGAAGGCCCACATGCCTGTGATGTCGATTTTTGGAAACTATTTGGGGGACCGAACAGGAACGGAGCGAAGGGTCCACCGGCGCCATAGCTTTACCAATACAACTAAATCGGTCGAACATTAACACATTTCCTGAAGGAAGGTCTAAGCAGCTTATACAAGGGAGAACTTGTTTTAAAGCAGTTCTTAACCCGCGCCCTGCCGGTGCTCGGCGCCAGCTTAGTCGTGCTAGGGGGAGGCATCTGACTTGGCGAGGACACAAACTTCTTTGGAGATGGGGCCACCTGACGTGACCTGGTGACCTCACCTGAGATGACCCTAGTCAAAATGCTTACTTAAGGTGCGCAATTCATGCATAAACAGCTGTGCCAGAAACGGCGGTGTTGCACACCGCCAATTCTCGAGGAAAAAAAGGGGGTGTCCCAACCCAACCTCCCACTAAAACGCCACACCCTCGGCTCGGCACGACACGACTTTGTTTGCTAAAGCACACAAGGTCAGACGAGTTTTGAGACAGTTCTTCAAAATGTCGTTTTTGGAAGTTCTGGAGTGCCAATGGGTCAAGGGCTCAATTAGAGCCATCATATGCCTTACACAATCAAACAAAAACATTATTGAATCATTTTGTGAGACGTTTCGTTTTCGACGCAAAAACGATTTCATAAATAAAATAGCTGACCTGCAATTAGTAACTCCTCATCAAATTATCGTATTAATCAGTGCATATCCAACCCATGCAATAGGTAGGTATCCCTTGGAATGGAAAACGAGGCACCAAAACTAAGAATAGTTGTTACCTGGTTCTTGCCGTTGATTGCTGATTACTGTATGTACAACTCATCTCACATATTACTGTTAGACGTTAATAACTGAAATAATTGTTATTCGTTTTGAACGTTTTCTTTTAACTTTCAGATGATGGTCATACCACGTAAACGTGGCGAAATATTGCTTTTCAAACGAAATACATGAAACTCGGGCCGTCGTCCTACCAAGCATCGGGCTGATACCGGGCCAACGTCTGCATGTTTTCGAGAGACCCATTCATCATCGGTCGTGTCGGCCAAATGCTGGCACACAGCCTTAAATTTATTCGTCGGATATGCGGTGAAATGGGTTATTCAATCGAAATATGGCTGGGGGGGGGCCGAGGGCGCCCTTGGGGGGACAAGGGCCACCCCAGAGGAGACAAACAGCTAAAACTGTACGAAGGAGATAAATATTGCTTCGCCGATATTCCCTCGGTTTCGTCGTGTGATGTGATGAAGGTGGTGTTGGGTAGTCTATGTTCCTAGAACCAACGAATTCATCAGAAGCTTGGTTTTTCACGGATCACCGTGGCTGAAACCATGGTATATGTGTAAAATGCCTGATTCTAAGGCCAGACACAAGGGAGAACCCAGAACGGCAACAAAAAAAAAATAGCGGCAAAATCCACAAAAAGTATCAAACAATAAAACAAACTCATCGGAGTTCGCTTCTTTATGGATGAATGGGTGATTTAATTAACTTTCTTTCGTAAAGGTTTCTTGGTTTTTTAACTAGCAAATATGTCACTTTTTGCTGATTTCAGGCGGTTTGGCTTTGGCCTTTGGCCCCCTTAGTTCCGCCATTGGCCAGAAAACATTGAGGGAGCCAAAAGCATCTTTGGGGGACCAAACTCAAAATATTGAGGCCGAGGGACACCCCAAACATCTAAATCGACACCTGTGGTCCAGACCAATTTCGAACCGACGCGACGAGGGGCGGCCAGTATCCGTCCTCAAGATCTCAAAGCTACGCTAAGTAGCTGTCAACGGCGTTCTATTGGTTTTAAGTTGAAAGCATGCTTCAGTGACGCTTTTATTTACTTTACAGACCGTACAATCGTATGTTACCTACTAATTTTTCTCCCACTAGGGGGGCAAAATTTGGTCACTGGGGAGGGAGCCAGCAGTCACTGCGAGGGCATCCTCCCCCCCCCCCCCATTAACATGATAACCGAGGCCATGCAGTACAGTAAAAAAAAAGCATCGGGTGACGGAAGGATTTTTGTTAAAGGCTAGTGATGCATCATATATAGTATCCTAGCGCCCGCTCGTGTTGAATTGACTCAGTTTCACTGGGGGGGGGGGGGGGCAAATTGGTTCTACTGAAGGGACAATTCCCTTCACGGGGGGGCAATTGCCCCCCCCCCCCCCCGTTAACATGTTATCCGAGGCCCTGCTGGCCGGTGGCGGTGGCGGGAGGACGTCACACTGGCCGGTGACGGTGACGGTGGCGGGAGGACGTCACACTGGCCGGTGGCGGTGACGGGAGGACGTCACACTGGCCGGTGACGGTGGCGGGAGGACGTCACACTGGCCGGTGACGGTGGCGGGATGACGTCACACTGGCCGGTGGCGGTGACGGGAGGACGTCACACTGGCCGGTGACGGTGACGGGAAGACGTCACACTGACTGGTGACGGTGGCGGGAGGACGTCACACTGGCCGGTGACGGTGGCGGGAAGACGTCACACTGGCCGGTGACGGTGGCGGGAGGACGTCACACTGGCCGGTGACGGTGGCGGGAGGACGTCACACTGGCCGGTGACGGTGGCGGGAGGACGTCACACTGGCCGGTGGTGGTGGCGGGAGGACGTCCTTACATTTAGCGTGGCACACTGGATGGGCAGAAACGCTCACTGACTACTGCCACTTCGGGAAGTGAAACCTAACTGTGTGTCATGGAACTGAGCCGTTAACTGCAGTCACTGCACCGTGCCGTTAACTGCAGCCACTGCACCGTGCCGTTAACTGCAGTCACTGCACCGTGCCGTTAACTGCAGTCACTGCACCGTGCCGTTAACTGCAGCCACTGCACCGTGCCGTTAACTGCAGCCACTGCACCGTGCCGTTAACTGCAGCCACTGCACCGTGCCGTTAACTGCAGCCACTGCACCGTGCCGTTAACTGCAGCCACTGCACCGTGCCGTTAACTGCAGCCACTGCACCGTGCCGTTAACTGCAGTCACTGCACCGTGCCGTTAACTGCAGCCACTGCACCGTGCCGTTAACTGCAGTCACTGCACCGTGCCGTTAACTGCAGTCACTGCACCGTGCCGTTAACTGCAGCCACTGCACCGTGCCGTTAACTGCAGTCACTGCACCGTGCCGTTAACTGCAGTCACTGCACCGTGCCGTTAACTGCAGCCACTGCACCGTGCCGTTAACTGCAGCCACTGCACCGTGCCGTTAACTGCAGCCACTGCACCGTGCCGTTAACTGCAGTCACTGCACCGTGCCGTTAACTGCAGTCACTGCACCGTGCCGTTAACTGCAGTCACTGCACCGTGCCGTTAACTGCAGTCACTGCACCGTGCCGTTAACTGCAGTCACTGCACCGTGCCGTTAACTGCAGTCACTGCACCGTGCCGTTAACTGCAGTCACTGCACCGTGCCGTTAACTGCAGCCACTGCACCGTGCCGTTAACTGCAGCCACTGCACCGTGCCGTTAACTGCAGTCACTGCACCGTGCCGTTAACTGCAGCCACTGCACCGTGCCGTTAACTGCAGCCACTGCACCGTGCCGTTAACTGCAGTCACTGCACCGTGCCGTTAACTGCAGCCACTGCACCGTGCCGTTAACTGCAGTCACTGCACCGTGCCGTTAACTGCAGTCACTGCACCGTGCCGCACAAGATGAACTTCAAATGAACATCACGTAGGATAACATATTATGTAAACCTTATTTTGCTATGAATAATATAATAATGGGTATGCGTACAGTACAACATAGGTGTTTTCAAACGCAATCGGAGTGGAATTTTAGCCTGACATATTGCATGGAGACGTGCCAAACAGCTTCTGGAATGCATTCACTTACACATACCTCCACTGTTCTGCTCAAAATGGTCATTCGGCTTATATTGGTGACTATGTAGTCGCCAATGGACGATATGTTTCGCGTTCTTGCAAGGTGGGAGAGTAAAACTGGGATGATTCAGGTTCCAAATGGGACTGGGAGCAAACCAGCTGCAAAGGTTTGTCTTGTCTGACGTCACTAGAGTGTTGCGAAAACATTCAGGTGTCGTAAATGATTTGATCAGGTCGTGTAAATATGATCAGCACGTGGTTTCGCTCCTAAATATGTTGCACGTTGGTGCGGAACAGCATAGTTGGTAACGCGAAGCCTCGATTCCGTGTATCATGCCCCGACTTTGACGATGATAACGTTGGTAACGAAGGCTTTAGTGTGCTGCATCTACAAGGTCATAACGAGCTCATTGTATGTGATGTCGACCGGTCGGGCACGGCCTGGCTCTTGCAGTCCGCTATCTTCCCCGCTGCATTGTCTCCGCCGACCATAAACCGCCGTATCTGGCGTCCCATCTCCCCATCCCGCATACAGGCCCTGATGTCTGAAATGGCGTAATATGATCCCCGATCGCTCCTCTGCGGAGCTCGGACTCGGAGAAACGCCTCTCGATTTCAGAACAGGCAGACGAATCGTACAACGCCAGCGGTCTGGCATGGGTCCGATGTGACTGCAGCTGGAAAATGCCGCCTATTGTCGCCAGTCGTCGATGCCAGACGGATGCTAGGTCCCAGGCATCATCAATAGGCCTTTGATGCCCCCCTGGGAAATATGCATTCCACCGCGAGGAATAACGCCGCATGCATACAGAAATGGTGTAGATATTTCAGCGCTGATAGTGAAAGAGGCGATGGAAAAGCGAAATAGATAGACCAGCTGCAATAAATAGACCTTTTCTGGCACTAGCCTGCTCGCATTAGTAAACGGCACACTTATAACAAACTTATGCTATTATTATATCGCAAACAAACTTGAGTTTATAAACAAATCACAAACAAACCGTTAGAACTGTAGTTTCGCGGATTTTCAAACATTTTGGTTTGGGAGACCTAAAATATTTCCATAATTTCTAGAATTTTTCTTGAAAATAAGGGAATGAAACATTCCAAAAACCGAAAGGTATTTACAGACTTGTAACGATTATTTTTGTTTTAGTCAACTCGAGTCTGACTCGAGTCTGACTCGAGTCTGACTGAACAACCGAACAACTGACTCGACTCTGGTAAACGATGCTTTTGCGTCAGGCCACTGCAATTTTAATGACTCTTGACTCAAGTGCTGTTTCAAAATAAATGAATCGACTCAACTCTTAACTCAAGTGTTGTTTTAAAAAAATCGACTCAACTCAAAAATATATTTGAGTCGACTCAATTTGACTCATCGTCACAAGTTGAATTATGTTGACCGGGGGAGGGGGGTCGGGTCGTCAGCAGAATCGTATTTTATCTAGTGTAAACTGGTTTGCTCAGGGAAATTTGTTTGAGTCGACTCAAGTCTGACTCAAGTGCTGTTTAAAAAAAAATGATTCGACTAGACTCTGGACTCAAGTGCTGTTTTTTTTTATTGAATCGACTCGACTCATAACTCATCCAAAAATGTCCGACTCATGAGTCGATTCATGACTCAACTCTGAGTCTGTTACAAGTCTGGCTATATATTGAAGAACCATGCTGCAGTGACAGTGTGAGTCAAACGCGGCCGAAGCACAAATTTCGCGACCCATCTGAGCCCCAGTGTCCCCCACCCCACTTCATGACTGATGATCGGATCCCGATGAACAATGCTGCCGACAGAACGCCGGTAACGCCGTTATGGTAATCGTACCGGGAACGAGTGAGCACCCCGTGTCTGGCTCCGTCCCCGCCGGCGCCGCGCCGAGGGCGCCGAGACCGGGGGAGCGGGGAGCAGTCCCGCGCGCTACCTCTTCCCTGGAGCAGCGGCTGGCAGGGGAGCGCTAATCCCCTCATAACGACGCCCTTTTTGTCTGGCACCTCAGAGATAAGGTGGTGAGATGTGAGAAGCCGCTTCGAATGGCAGGATTAGCAGGGAGGTGATCATATTTATCATATTTGTATGTGGGGAGACTTGTGTTTACTGCGGAAAGAGCATATTTATGGAAACGCAATGTAAAGATATAATCTAAGCCAGTGTCACATTTGCTTGGGTTCAGACTGATATTTTTTATCATGGCGCGGTCACATGGCGCGGATATGGGCGCCATGTGACCTTCGTTGTCGGAGCGCCCCTAAAACCCAATTAAAAAAATAAAAAAAATAATCGGGATTCGTCCTAGAGCTCTTATGTTTGATACCTCTAATTTTGCTGTCTCCAGCTTCAGATCAATATTTTGGTTGATTTGGTGCATAACTGAGAAATGGCTTCGGTGCATAAAATAGTCTATATTTTGTTCTGTAAATGATTATTAGCACGAATCCGCTCGAAAGGACGACATTCTCACTTGCTTTGGATCAAGGGCGGATCCAGAAAATCTTCAAGGGGGGGGGGGGTCATCAGTTACAGTGGTGCCCCTACCTATACCCAAATTTGAAAACTCAACGGATTTGGTCCACTATATTTTGTGGGTGCCCCTATTTCAGCTTTTTTTATTGACAACGTTGGCTATAGGTATTTGCAATATCAGTCGTACCCTTTATATAATTTAAAGTGCCGCGGATGGTGCTAAAATATAATATTTGTACAGTCAAGGGCGGCCCTGCAGACGACTGATGAAGAATTGACCAAGAGGGAAGTCGAGGTTCGTGACCAGGTGGGGGGGGGGGGGGGGGGGTCGAAAGCCGTTTTTTACGAGCAGTAAATCTTATGCATGCGATAAAATGTTATTGCGAGAAAAAAATTGAGGTTTTGAGCGGGTTGGAGAACCAATTTTTGCTATTGGAACCAGCATGCAGGGTAAAAAGAAGGAAATATGTCTGGAGCAAAAGGTGGTGTCAAAAGACATGTTGCGCCCCCCCCCCCCATTTAAGGCCAAAAGTGGGGTCATGGCCCCCATATCCCCTCCCCTGCGGCCGCCAGTATGTACAGTCTATATTAGACCCTTGTGTACTGGAAAAGAACAAGGATTTATTTTCGCCGCGTAGCGGCGCGAATTTTTTTGCTTTATTTTGTTTTTCCCTGGATAACTAGGCCCTAAAAAATCGAAAGGTTCTATAATCAATATGTATCAGCCAAAGGGGGCCCTCGAGTCCGATACGTTGTTGCCTCTGGTATAAGGCACGTTGGTGCCCCTGCATAGCCCAAGGGATGGGAGGGATGAAGGAACATTTTTGGGGGCATAATTTAGCAATTTTAATTTAGCATCATTTCGCGATTTTTTCCTTCAGCGACCAATGCTTGTGATTTCATGGTGGCACCAGACCATTGTTTCCCTCCTGGATTTAAGGAGGCACAGTGCCCCGGTGTCTCCCCTCGCCCCACAGTGCCGCCTACCGTCACGATGGTGGCCCTGGCACACCGGCGCGGTGGTGCCCTTGGTTCACCGGCGCGGTGGTGTCCCTGGTACAGTGGCGCGGTGGTGTCCCTGGTACACTGGCGCGGTGGTGCCCTAGGTTCAAAGAACACTGAATTATTTGCGCCGCGTAGCGTCGCGGATTTTTTTGCTTTATTTTGGTGGTGCCCCCACGGCGCGGTAGTACCCTTGGTTCAAAGAACACTTAATTATTTGCGCCGCATAGCGGCGCAGATTTTTTGCTTTATTGTGGTGCTGCTCCACGGCCCGGTGGTGCCCCCACGGCGAAGTGGTGCCCCACGGCGCGGTGGTGCCCCCACAGCGCGGTGGTGCCCCCAGCGCCCAAGGGGGGGGGGGGGGGGGGGGGGGGGGGGGGGGGGTCATGACCCCCGTGACCCCCCCCCCCCTGGATCCGCCACTGCTTTGGATACCAGGGCCGGCGCCACATATTTTCGGTTGGGGGGGCAGCTTTTCCAGAAAAAGGGCCCTTGGCCAAAAGGGCCCACCCAGCCTGCAATATAATGTAATATATATTTAATATAATTTCCGTCTTTCTCGTCTCATCACGGATTACCATTTATTTATGATCAAACTTGACCACTTCAAATAAAGTATCACAGCCTGTATTTTCAAGTGGCATTTTGGCGTCATGCAGTTCAAGTTTGTACTCAATGTGACTAAGTTATCAACTATAACTTTTTTTCATTTCTTGCGACATGTACGAAGTATGTTTACTATAGTTCACTAGTTACCAGAAGGAATTTACTAATCATCACATTTTCTGTCGGTGCTATCATCTCAGACAGGCACGTAGCCAGGATTTCGTCCAGGGGGGGGGGGGCGCCTCGAAAGGACCCCTTCCCGAGCGTTTGAAGGGCCCCTTTCCAAGCGTTGAAGGGGCCAAACAAAACGGATGAAAAGGCACGTTACTAGGATGGAAAATGCAGTATGACAGGAACGGTATGGGCCATACCAACTTTTAGGAGCTGGAGTTAGCAAACTGCCATATGAACTTTGGAACCAGCGACACCAATTTCGAATCAGCTATACCAATTTGGAATAATTTTAAGCTCAAGACCTGGAACTCTTAAACAAATTGCGCCGCGGAGCGGCGCAAAAATTTTGAGTCTAATGCCCTGGATTTGATTTATCATCAATGCGTCACATTGCGTATGGTGCGGACCTCTAAAAATGCTATATTGTGCGTTTAAAAGTGCGGTAAAAAAGTGCTAAAGTGAGCTATTTTGCCCAATTATATAGGAAAGTAGCAACATAATACATAAATGCGCCGAGAAACGGGCCGTTTTTTCTAACCCGCATATAATTGACTTTTTAGTTCAATTGCGCCGCGGAGCGGCGCGAAAATTTTGAGTTTTATGCCCTGGACAACTGCATTCTTACTGTTGAAAGACCCAGGGTCTCTTCAGATCGTCTAAGAAAAGGCCCCTCCGACCTTATCAACGCCCTTCCGACCTGTTCGTGTTCAGGGATTCATCTGGGAACCGCGAATCGAAAAGACATGATGTGGAGTGGGTGCTATATATAAAATATCAAGAGGGCTTACTCTACAAGAACAATTAAAATCGGAGCTTTCGGGTATATTGTAACAACCTGACGAAGGGTGTTACAATATACCCGAAAGCTCCGCTTTTAATATGTTGTATTGTGGAGTAAGTCCTCTTTGTATTTAATCTTCATCTGGGATCTCTACGTGCTTTTTGTCCTTCCGGTCTGACCAGGGAGTCCTCTGACCTTCCAAGAAGCCCCTCTTGTGTGTCAAGGGGCCATTCGGCCTGTCCAGAGGTCCTTCCGACCTGGCCAGGGACTGCACTGGCTGCTTTGTCACCCTGCCGACATGCTCCGGGGCCCCTCCGACCTGTCTAGGGGCCCCTCCAGTCTGGCTAGGAACTCATCTGGCATGCTGAAGGGTCCTTCCGACCGGCCCAGGGACCCTTTCGGTCTAGCCAGGGGCCCCTCTGACTTGCCCAGGAGCCACTCCGATCTGCCCAGCGACTCTTCTAGTCTAATTGCGGTGGCTGCTTTGTCTCCCTGCCAACATGTTCAAGGGGCCCTCCGACCTGCCTTGGGGCCCCTCCGTGCTGGCTAGGGGCCAATTCAGCACGTTCAGGGGGCCATTATTGCCAGCCCAGAGGTCCTTTTGGTCTGGTCAGGGGCCCCTCCGATCTGCACAGGGACCCTTTGAACTTTCCAGGAGCCCTCTGGTCTCTCCAGGGGCCCTCCAGCCTTCTAAGGGGCCCTTCCGACCTGGCAAGGGACTGCGCTGGCTGCTTTGTCGCCTTGCGACATGCTCCGAGTGCCCTTCGACCTGCCCTGGGGCCCCTCCGTGCTGACTAGGGACCCATTCGGTATGTTCAGGGTTCCTTCTGACCCACCTAGGGGCCCTTTCGGTCTGGTCAGGGGCCCCTCTGACCTCCACAGGGGCCCTTGTAACTTCCCAGGGGCCCTCTGGGTCTGTTCAGGGACCCCCAACCCTTATCACCTGGCAAGGGACTGCGCTGACCGCTTTGCCGCCCTGCCGACATACTCAAGGGGTCTCTCGACCTGCCCAGGGGCCCTTATGTGCAGGCTAGGGGCCCATTCGACGTGTTCAGGGGGCCCTCTGACCAGCTCAGGGGCCCTTTCGGTCTTGTCAGGGGCCCCTCTGACATGCACAGGGCTCTTTTGAACGTCCATGGGGCCCTATGGTCTTTCAGAGAGGGCCCTGGTGCCCCTAAAGGGCCTCTGAAGTGCTCTAAACTCTAAAGACCACGTTTCGCGTGGTAAAGAGCCCATGATACCGCGCTTCGCGCGGTCTCGTCGGCCCTTTTCGGCGCGCTGCGCGCACCGAAAAGGGCCCTCGCGCGCCGAAAAGCGCCTCGCGCGCCGAAAAAAGAAGAAAAACACCCCTCCCCTGGCCTACAGGGGGAGGGGGTGGCTGCATCCGCCACCCCCCTTGGCTACGTGCCTGCCAGGGGCCCCTCCAGTCTGGCTAGGAACTCATCCGGCATGTTCAAGGGCCCTTCCGACCGGCCCAGGGACCCTTTCGGTCTAGCCAGGGGTCCCTCTGACTTGCCCAGGAGCCCCTCCGATCCGCCCAGCGGCTCTTCTGGTCGGACTGCGCTGGCTGCTTTGTCGCCTTGCGACATGCTCCGAGGGCCCTCCGACATGCCCTGGGGCCCCTCCTAGCTGACTAGGGGCCCATTTGCATGTTCAGGGGCCCTTCTGACCCACCTAGAGGCCCTTTCGGTCTGGTCAGGGGCCCCTCTGACCTGCACATGGGCCCTTTTAACTTCCAGGGACCCTCTGGTCTGTCCAGGAGCACTCCAACCTGCTCAGGGATCCTTATGATCTAGCAATGGACTGCGCTGGCTGTTTTGTCGCCCTGCCTCCATGCTCAGGGGCCTCTCGACCTCTCGACCAGGGGCCTCGCGCACCCGCCGCCTCCCCCCTTGGCTATGTGCCTGATCTCAGATGACATCAAAACGTTCCGAAGGTGGAACGACGAGCACCGTTCAGGGACGCATATTCGCGCGCCATATCCCGATCAGGAACCTCTCGCGTCTCCTGATGGACATGGCACTTGGCAGACTGCCACAGAGTTGAGCTTGCGCTGCTTCATCGCGCCCCGAGACAGTCTGAGAGAACATTCAGCTCGTCCGCCCGCCAGGCTGGCCGAAAAGGGCCCAGCTGGCGGTTGGAGGGGCAGCTGCCCCTCCTGCCCCCCTGTGGCGCCGGCCCTGTTAGATACTCTTTTGCATGGTGTTGACCTCCGAGGATGACTATTGGTCTTCTTTAGACCAAGGTACTTTAAGGAAATAGTTCACCTTCGGAAATTTTTCAGAACACGATTTTATTATATTTTTTAATACAGTTTCTTTTTTTCTTTCAAAAATGGTCCTACATCGCGCCAATTCAGGACAGAAGGTCGTAAATTATTAATGTTATTGTGTGCGTTATTGGTCTGCGCATGCTCAGACCAGTGCTGGCACTCTCAGACGGTACGGTATATCATATATGCGCCGCATTCCTTCGCCAAAAAGTCAAATATCTTCGACTGGAGAGTCTTTTCAGCCAAGACAAGTTGCAGATAAGGATTTCTCAACACGGGCTACAAAACTGCTATTTCAATTAAAAATCCCATGTTGAAGGTGAACTATTTCCTTTAAAGGAAATAGTTCACCTTCGGATTTTTTTCAGGAAACGATTTTATTATATTGTTTAATACAGTTTCTTTTTTTCTTTTTTAAAAATGGTCCTACATCTCGCCAATGCAGGACAGAAGGTTGCAAATTATTGATTTTATGGTGTGCGTTATTGGTCTGCGCATGCTCCATGGCAGTGCTGGCACTTTCAGACGATACGGTACATCATATATGCGCCGTATTCCTTCGCCAAAAAGTCAAATATCTTCGGCTGGAGAGTCTTTCAGCCAATAAAGTTCCAGATAAGGATTTCTCAACACGGGCTACAAAACTGCTATTTCAGTTCAAAACCCATGTTGAAGGTGAACTATTTCCTTTAATAGAGGTAGGGGCGTAAGGATTCAGTCCCGTGACTTTCCAGCGCACGTGCAACCGATCGCCGGGATCCTCCAGTGTAGTTGGGCCCAAGGAAATCGCAGTCGGCTGATACTCCCATTGCTTCAACATGGAGATTTTGCAATGCTTTTTAGGGAAAACATATATAGGTACTAAATGAC
>JAXIVJ010016679.1:2500-28222 GCA_036785665.1 Chirona hameri | reverse complement strand
CCCCGTCCGCCCGGAGCCCTGTTTCCGGTGGAACGGCGGCCCGATGCGCCAACGGGGCCCTGTGTCGCCGGGCCCACGTATGCATGGACTGCGGCGGCGCCCACCAGGCCCGCACCTGCCGACTCCAGCCGGGAAACGGCCCGCGCCCGCTGATCTCCGCGCCACCGGCGGGCCGCTTTTAGCTCCGGCCACCTCGGCTCGCACGGTGGGTAGCGCCCTGGCCCAGTTCCCTGCGTTGCTCCGCACCCCTATCTCGCCCGACCGCCTCCTCCACATGGCCTCCCCTACTACCGACCCCACCCTCATCCACAATGTCACTGACTGCTTGTTGAACCTAACCTAACCTAACCTATAGCCGATATCCGCCCCGGATATCGGCTATACTGGCCCCCCACCTCAGCTTCCGCCGCCCCAATAACTCGTTCGCACTCGCCCACGCGGCTGCTCTCTCCACCGCCCTACACCTGGAAGGGACCCGCGGCCACACCGCGGGTCCTCCCCTCCCCTCCCCTCCCCCTCCCCTCACACCTCCCCTCCCCTCACCTCCCCTACCCCTCCCCTCCCCTCCCCTCCCCTCCCCTCCCCTCCCCTCCCCTCCCCCCCCCCCTCCCCTCCCCCTCCCCCTCCCCTCCCCTACGCACATTATCTTCTGTAGCCTAGTGGTTAACATGCTCGGCTTCCATGCGGAGGGTGGCCGGTTCGAATCCCGGCGACGGCTGTTTGCTTTTTGTCATAATGGCGACGAGCGAATCATAGGTTCGTCCCGATCGGACTTAATGGCTACGAGCGAATCTTAGGTTTCGTTCCGATCGGACTTAATGGCTACGAGCGAATCTTAGGTTTCGTCCCGGTCGGGCTTAATGGCTAGGAGCGAATCTTAGGTTTCGTCACGATCGGACTTAATGTCTACGAGCGAATCTTAGGGTTCGTCCCGATCGGACTTAATGGCGGGGTTAGGTTAGGTTAGGTTAGTTATACGGAAGAAATATTGGAGAACCAAGTATTGACGATGCCCACACCAAATTTCAAAGCAATATGTGGCACTTCGTTGTCTACCAAAAAATATACGCTTCCCGCGGGGCGCGGTTTTTTCCGCCGCCTTCTTGACACCGCCCACACCGTGCAGCGCCCCCCATCACTGGGTCACGCTACCAGTGACACCAAACGGGGACCTCGACTGGTGGCTCTCCCTTCTCCCGTCATGGAACGGGATCGCCCCCCTCCCACATCCCACCTGGTCTCCGCCACCCCACTTCCACCTGTATACGGACGCCTCGCGTCGTGTGGCTACGGTGGTATGTGTGGGGACGAGTGGTTCGCCGAGTCATGGCCGCCAGCTACTCTCGCCTGGGCCGAAAGCATGGCCTGGATCGAGATGATCCCCATCCTGGCCGCCTGCGCCTTGTGGGGCGGCCCTGGACCGGCCGCCCCATCACCTTCCACTGCGACGATAACAACGGGGTCGTCGGGGGCGTGCAACAAAGGTTGGAGCCGGGACCCCGCCTCATGTCCCTCCTGCGGCAGACCTGCTATATCTTGCCGCCTCTCACTCGTTCATGTTTCGAGTGCAGCACGTCGCCGGTCACGACAACACAACAGCCGACGCTCTCTCTCTGCCTCCAGCTGGACCGGTTCTGGACCCTACAGCCCGCCCGCGAGCCCGACGTCCACGCCGGTGCCGGCCAGCCTCCGCCAGTTCCTGGCCCGGCCGACGGAGCAGTGCGCGGTCGCCACCGGCTGCGCCATCTAGACCAGCTGGTCGCGCAGCTGGTGCGTGACGGCCTGGCACCGGCGACGCGACGGGCATACTCCGCGGGGGTGCGACGCTACCGGCGCTTCTGTCGCCGCCACGAGCTGAGCCCCCTGTCGGCATCGGAGACCACCGTCCTTCGGTTCGTCGCGGACCAGGTCCGGCGCGGCGCCACGGCGGGGGCCATCTCGGCGCGCCTGTCTGGCTTGGCTTGGCTTGGCTTTGACTGTCAAGGCTTTTCACCGTAGGTGATTTCAGCCCGGGTGTTTGGGCCGAAGGGCGCCGGAGGCGCCCTTTCGATGTGGTTGCTGTCTCCCTTCTCCTTCTTCATTCCTCTTTCTTCTTTCTTCTGTGGTTTTCCTGTTTTTTCTCCTTCTTTCTTACTCTTGCTGTTGCCTTGACTTCTTGAAACTTCTTTTCAGTCTTGAGGGTGGATATGGATAGGTAGAGGGGTATTTTGGGGGAGAGGGGTGCACATATTGGTCTAAACAGTCCTATACAGTCCTAACACCCCTTGTCGTATTTGCCTTATAGTTTGATTTTGTTTTGTTTTGTTTTTAAAGCCA
This sequence comes from Chirona hameri, assembly GCA_036785665.1. Taxonomy (NCBI): domain Eukaryota; kingdom Metazoa; phylum Arthropoda; class Thecostraca; order Balanomorpha; family Balanidae; genus Chirona; species Chirona hameri. The sequence goes on along the minus strand of JAXIVJ010016679.1, from coordinate 25,906 downwards.
GTATTTATGAATCTCTTTTTCCGTTTTCTGTTTCATCCTTGGAATGTTTTTGTTTGTGTGTTTTTTGTTTGTTTTTTGTTTTGCTTTTTTAAACTATTTTTCTTTTTTGGCAATTTTGACTGGGGGTTTACAGTTTCTCTATGAGGTTGAATTTAATTAGTTAGGTGAATAGTAGCTTCTATGAGGGCTGGGTGATCATCTCCGAGGAGGGAGAGAACGAGTTAGTGGGATATTTTGGTTATGGCAGTAGGTTAGTAAATGGGTTCTGTGTGTGTGGTATTGTGGGCATATGTGTTTGATAGTGAGGCGAGTGCGACATTGTGTGCATTTAGGTTTGGGGCGGGTGGTCCATGATGTGGTGGTGTGTGAGATAGGTGTGCCCAATTCTTAATCGTGTTAGTGACCTTTCTTCCTTCGTGTGTGTTGATTAGTGGAGGTCCAGAGTTGTATGTGTGGATGAATGTGTTGTAGTGGGGTTTGAGTGTCGTTTCAGATAAGTTGGTGCTGTGGGGTGTAACCGTTCTTTGATGATGGGGAATGAGTCAGAGGTGGATGTGGTGATTTGGTGTATTGTGTTAAGTTGTGTTGCGCGGTTTGCTTGTTCGTCAGCCATCTCGTTACCGGGTATACCGGTGGTGACCAGAGAGCCAGAGAAGTGATGGTTTTTGTGTTGGTGTAAGTTGTAATGTGTGTGAATTATGTTGTATATGAGTGGGTGTGATGGCTTTGTGGCATTATTTGAAATAGCGATCACTGCTGATTTCGAGTCTGATGCTATAATATTATTTTCTAGTTGTCTTTCTTTCATGATCATGTATGATGTTAATATTGCGTAGAGTTCTGCAGTGTATATTGATGTGCGGTCAGGAGCGTAGGGAGAATTTCGCCCAGGGGGGAAGGCAAATGGGATCAGAGGGGCCCTCGTAGCCAAGGGGGCCCACATCATTAAAACAGTACAGTGCGTTACATGTTGTCAAACAACGACAAATAAGATTTCGTCAACGAAAAACAAGTGTATTTTTTTCATTTTTGGCAGTGAAAAACAAAAAAAATCGAAAATCCGAGTTATTTTTAATATTTTGACATTTCCTTTTTTCAACTTTTTTACTTGCAATTTTCGTAAAAACGCGAATTTCTATGATTTTTCAAATATGTATTGTTTTTCTACCAAAAATTACATGACATGACGTCATTAAAACGTCATTATCTCCAAAGTAATCCATTATTTGCATTGCAATGTTGTGATAAGACGTATAATTGATGCAGCATAGGGTACTGAAGGATTGACGTCGATATCTATCATTGTTTTCAAGTTATTGAGAAAATCCGGGAGGGGGGGGGGGGGGAGATTCTGCCACCTCCAGCGGGGCGCGGTTAATGCAAATATTATCCTTGATCTTCTTCAATTCGGATTCAGGAACAACACAGTACGTAAATGCCGATTGTTCAAATGTACGATGAAGTTTACAAAATATCTACAAAATAACGAAATAACATGCTCCACCTTGATTAACAGAAAGCTTTGGATACAGTTTGCTCGGCAATTCTCTTGAAAAAATACACCGCATTGTGATACGAGAGATTTTTACAACACGATAAAGTCATATATTAATAAGAGGCACACAATGGCAATGAGGTTGCATCTAAAAAACAAATGATGAAAATTGGCGTTCCACAGGATCAATTTTAGGTCCTCTTTTATTTATTCTCTATATTAATGACATCAGCAATACAACATAAATAGGCAGCCTTTACTTATTTGCTGATGATATACGGCAATTTATATTCAAGCTAGAAATGTTGAAGAGCTGCAAATAAAGAATAATTAATTAATTCCAAAAATAACGAGTTGTTCCATGTAAATATATTATCACTAAATGCATCAAAGAAAAATTACCAAATATTTTCAAGATTAGTGACGTGACAAGATCTTGACATAGTATTAAATCAAAATGATACACCAATCACGATAAACCCAGGCATTAAATACTTAAGAGTTCTTGTAGATGAAAATCGTAAATGGAATAGTCATATATATATAGTGTAATATGTGTGATAAGCCGTAATATATAGGAGTTATCGGAATATCCAAGCTTTAATTTTATCCTCACAGCAACTTCTATTACAGTGCAATGCATTAATTCCGCCCCATCTAAATTATTGTGCAGTGATCTGGATTCTGGGGTAGGAATTATGACATTACAAAGCCTTCGATAGTGCGGAAACGAGCGATTTGTCCGCCCCTGTAGCTCAGTGGGAGAGCGCTGGGCTTCTGACCTTTCCTGGTAGTGGCAACCCGTTCGAGTCAAAGTCAAAGCCTACATTACCAAAGTCTTGTACTCCTCTCAGACGTTACTAGCATACACTGAAAAACAATGAGAACTTTCACTGGTCTTCCTTCGAGAGCCTCACCGGCGCTCGACCGGCAGACCACCTCTACCACCACAGGGCCCTCTAAAGGCCAGCATAGAGTCCTCTACAGATCGGCAGGGGCCTCTAAAGGCCGGCAGATGGACATCTGCATATCGGCAGGGCCCTAAAGGCTGGCAGAGGGCCCTCTACGCTCACTCTACAGATTGGCTGGGACACTGCAGATCGACAGGGCCCCTAAATACTGGAAGGGGGTCGTCTACAGGTCGGCAGGGCCCTCTAAATGCCGGTAGAGGCCCTCTAAAGGCCGGCAGACAGGCAAGGCGATCTACAGATCGGCAGGGCCCGCTAAAGGCCGGCAGGGCCCTCTAAAGGCCGGCAGAGGGCCCTCTACAACCGGAAGGGGCCATATAAATGCCGGCAGGGGACCCTCTGCAGATCGGCAGGCCTTCTACATGCTGGAATGGCCCTCTAAAGGCGGGCATAGGGCCCTCTACAGATCGGCAGGGCCCTCTAAAAGCCGGCAGGGGCCCTCTATATATTGGCTGGGCACTCTGCAGATCGACAGGGCCCCTAAAGGCGGGAAGAGGGCCCTCTACAGGTCGGCACGGCCCTCTAAATGCCGACAGGCACGGTCCTCTAAATGCCAGCCCTCTGCAGATTGGCAGGGCGATATACAGATCGGGAGGGCCCTCTAAAGACCGGCAGATGGCCCTCCCCAGATCGGCAGGGCGCTATAAAGACCGACAGGGGCCCCTCTACAACCGGAAGGGACCATATAAATGCCGACAGGGGGCCCTCTGGATGCTGGAAGGGCCCTTTAAAAGCGGGCAGAAGTCCCTCTTCAGATCGGCAGGGCCCTCTAAATGCCAGCAGAGAGCCCTCTACAGATTGGCTGGGACACTCTGCAGATCGACAGGGCCTCTAAAGCCTGTAAGAGGGCCCTCTACAGGTCGGCAGGGCCCTCTAAATGCCGACAGAGGCCCTCTACAGATTGGCAGGGCGACACACGATCGGCAGGGCCCTCTAAAGACCGACAGAGGGCCCTCCCCAGATCGGCAGGGACCCTCTCCAGATCGACAAGGCCCTATAAAGGCCGGCAGAGGGCCCTCTACAACCGGAAGGGGCCCTCTAAATGCTGACAGAGGCCCTCTGCAGATCGGTAGGGCCCTTTAAAAGTTTTTTTATAAATTTAGTCCGAATGTTTTGTATGGATGGATTTCCGAGGTCAGGACCCGCGCTAAGCAGAGCTTGTTGTGCAGGTCCTGACCTCACCACCCGATCGCGCAATTCCTGTTGGCCGGCAGAATTTAGCTGTTAAAGGGCCCTATCCACACTGGCTGGGGCCCTGTTACGTATTTACATATACAGGAGGCCCTATCCACACTATCCACTTTAACAGACAAGAAAAGGTTGTTATTTATTCGTGTTGCGATTTTTTTATCGGTTCGTGGGCGTTCTTTTATGCGACGTAAGGCGTTTTGCGGGCGCCTGACACCATCAAAAACAACGGGGCCTTCGGCCCCAGGGGGCCCACGCTCGGTCGCCAGAGTGGCCCCCTGGCCTCCAGGGGGGGGGGGGGGGACATGGCCCCCTTGCCCCCCCCCCCCCTTGCCTACGCCCTTGTGTGCGGTTCGGTAGTCTTGTGAGTAGTATTACTTCTGGTGGTAATTCAGTTCTGTATAATACGGCTGCTGCGCCTGTTCTGTGATTGCTCTTATGGTAAGAGCCGTCTGTATATATGATGTCGTGATTTGGATGTTCTGTTGTGTATTCCAGAAATGTTTGTGTAATCTCTATGTCGGTATATGAATTCTTTGGTTTTTCGAAGATTGTATCGAGTGTTGGTGGAGTGTTAGTCCAATAAGGTGGAAGTACTGGGATGGGTGTGGTGTGTGGTAGTGGTAGTACAAGTGATTCTGAGTGTTGTGCAATTCTACCGCCTATGGTGACTCTGTAGCGTGGAGTATTTTGTGTTCTACATCGGGCATGTGTTCGTCTTTTCAGTGTCCGTGTGCATGGGTGTCTTGGTGTTTGTTGGGTCTTATGGCAGTATCTTAGTAGGGCTTGTGTTCGTCTGTAGTGTAGTGGTGGGGTGTTGTTGTAGACATGCAGTGCGGTGACGGGTGAGGTTTGGAATGCTCCTGTGATTGCGCGTAGTGATTCGTTTTGTATTGTGTTAAGTTTGTTAAGGTTTGTAGGGGCTGCATTCTCGAATACTATTGATCCGTATTCTAGTATTGGTCTGATTAGTGATGTGTATAGTTTTGTGAGTGTCGCTCTGTCTCCTCCGAAGTCCGTTCCAGTGAGAGCTCGGAGGATGTTTATGCGTTTTCTTGTTTGTGTTGTTATGTCAGTGATGTGGTGTTTGAAGGCGAGTTTTCTATCAAATGTGATGCCGAGGAATTTATCTGCTGTAACAAATGGAATATTTGCATTGTTACGTTGTATTGGTGTGCTTGTGTCGGTGTTGCACCATCCAAAAATGATGCATTTTGATTTTTGGTTTGATATGGATAGGTTGGGTGTATTGAGTCGTGCTTTTATAGTGTTGAGTGATTTCTGTAGTGTTCAATTAGCATTGTTACATTGTGTGTGTGCTGTACAGATTGCAATGTCATCTGCATAGAGCGTTATCTTAGTAGGTGGTGGAATTGTTTTTAGTTTTGAGTTCAAGCCAGTACAAAGAGGATTGGACTCAGTACCGATCCTTGCATCAGACCAGTGGAAGGGTATTTGGTGCTTGAGATGTGGTTTAAGTGTTTGATTTGAAAAGTGCGAGTGCAGAGATATGTGTTTAAGTAGTGTGCTAAGTTTCCTTGTATCCCGATGTCGTGGAGGTATGCTAGGATTGCTGAGATGTTGAGTGTGTCATATGCGTGTTTAATGTCGAGGAAGATGGCAGCAGTGTATTCATTCTTAGCGAATTAATTTTGGATGTCAGTTGTGATCCTTACGAGATTATCCACTGTGCTGCGTCCCGGTTAGAATCCCGAGTGGTTAGGAGGGATAATGTTGTGTGTACTGGTGTAGTGTAGTAGTCTTCTCTTGATGATGCGATCAAATGTTTTGCGTAAACAGCTTTTGGACTGAAGTTGTCTGGGTGTGTGTTGTCTTTGTTTGGTTTTGGTATTGGGATTATGTGTGCGTGGAACTACGATTGTGGGTATGTGTTTATTTCCCATGCTGTATTGAATGCTGTCAGGAGCTTGGCTCGTGCTAAAGGTCCCAGATGGTTTAGAAAGCTGTAGTGTATACTGTCTGGGCCAACGCTTGTATTTCCTGCATAATTGATGGCTGTGTCTATTTCTAGGAGTGCGTTATATATGTGCGTTATATGTGTCTTTGGTTGTAGTTGTCTGGTTTAGGATTGGATTAGGCAATTGTGTGCTTCTTTGTGAAAAATGTGTTGCAAAAATTTCGGCAATTTCTTCTTGGTCTGATACGTTATGATTATTGACTGAGTGTTATAGCTTTGTTGAGTAATTGGTGTATTCCCTTAAATGTTTTAGCTGCTTTCCAGACATAGCTGAGTGGCGTGTGTCTATTAAAAGTGTTAATGAATTGTGACCAAAACTCTTTTTTTTGCTGATTTAATCATTTGTCGACATTGTGTTTTAGCCTGTCTGTATTCGTTTAATGTGTGTTGTGATTTGTGTCTTTCATGTCTTCGTCTGGCGCGATTCCGATTTTGTGTTGTCTCGGTGCAGGCATCGTTCCACCGGGGGAGTGACGGGGGATGCGTCGGCCGTGTTCCCCGACTCCGTAGAGGGGGTGTGAGAGGTGGACTGCGTGTCTGTTCGGGGTCCCTCGGAGAGGTCCGGGAACTGTGCCTCTGCCCGGTCCCCTGGAGATGGGGGGTCCGCAGCGAGCCGGCGGCGTGGAGTGGGCTGTTGCCGCCGGCTTGCCCCGTACTCGGCTTCCGCCTGGTAGCGGGCCTGAGCGGGCTCCCAGCCCTCGGTGTAGATCAGGACGTTCACCCTGACCTCTAAAGCCCACGTGGGGCAGTGCCGGCTTGTTACGGCGTGTTCGCCACCACAGCCCGGGCACTCCTCCCACTCTGCCTTGCAGGTGGTGCTGGTGTGGCCGGCACCACTGCACCTCCCGCAGACCATCCGGGAACGGCATTTTGCCGCCAGGTGGCCGTATCGGTGGCAGTTGGTGCATCGTCGTGGCTTGCGCACCACTGGCCGAACCCCGTAGGAGAGGTCAGGTCGTCCCTCTATCAGGTCGTCCGTTTCGTGAGTGTCGAGCTCTGGAGCCCAGATGGAGCCCTGGCTGCGTTTGTTGTTGTCTGTGGTGATGGTGACGTTGGTGTTGGCGATGGTGGTAATGCTCTGCAGGAGCAAGGCCTCGCCCATGGTTGCGGCCTGTATCTCTAAGATGTCACCTTTGTGCGTGAGGCGCGCCTTCAGGGGCAATCCGGGGGAGGGAGGAAGGGAAGCACTAAGAAGTGCAAAACACAAACACAAGGGGACCTAGCACAGTCTTCCGTCTACGATAGCGGGAGCGGCATAAGGAGAGAAGCCCCCGTAGCTCTATCCTTTATCCCAGATTGGGACTATCGTAGCTGGAACTAACTGAAAACTAACCACGGATTTAAAAACTAACGCTATAGGGAAATACTACTTTAATAAATAGTATACCCAAGTCTCGTAGCAGGCTTTGTTAATGACGTCACTGGTGCCATTCTTGTGTAGCATTGCAAAATATATCTGATTTTGAGTTGAAAGCTAATTAAAGACTTATTCAAATTATTGTTTTTAAGTTTGAATTTTCTTGTTAATCATTATTCAAGGTATTTTATCACTGTATTTCAAAGTAGTTGACACTTCAGAAACTTGTGACGTAATAATATTGTATCCAATATGCATTTCCCTCACCTTTTGCTATTGTGGCGCAGTGCCGAGTGCTTTGCGAATACTAGCTTGCCTGGGGTTCAATTCATTCCGCCCTTATTTTATTCGAGTTGGTATAGTTTGCATGTTGTTGTTATGCATGACTTATACTGATAGTCAGCCATGCATCACGGATGCTTCACGGATTGCTTCACGGATCAGAGCGCTGCTCGAACGCACGCTAGTAGCGCTTTCGTTCTCCATGGCAACCAGGCTTGAGCCAATGAAAAGCCAGAACGTATTCCCTTTCTGGCTTTTGATTGGCTGACGCCTGGTTGCCATGGAGAACGAAAGCGCTACTAGCGTGTGTCCGAGCAGCGCTCAGTTTGATCGGAAACGTCACAGAGCCTCCAAAAATGTCACACTCGATGTAAACAATGGTAGGGAAGGACGAATTTGTCAATGACCTTCATGAAGTACACAAGGTACTTGTTTTGTATTTTTTCCAAACTTACAACTTTGAATTTGGGAATAATTTTATTTAATTCTTAAATTTAAATAAAATAATTTTAAAACCATAACGGTAGCCTAATAAATTGTTGCTAACAAAATCAAAAGGTCATTATTTCCCTTTAACCCCTTTACGCCCGGAATATCGAAAAATGATAAAAAGAAACGTTGTAGCTAAGGCTTGTAGCTATCTGTTCCAGAAGTCAGATTTAAAATATGTACCATAAGTTACGAGCTAGCCTCGTCTGAAATTCATCGATTTAACATGGGAACCGTATGGTGTAGTAGGTTTTTAACGCCCAAACGCCAGAGTGCTGCTAACCGTTACTGGTGGGGGCTGGGCTGAACGGCGTCCTGCGGCGCACCCACCTGCCCAACACGGGCCAAATTACCACCCACCGCCTGCGAATCGGCTTTGCCACGGCCGCCGCGGCCGTGGGCGTCTCGGACCGCGTGATTCGCGTGTCGCGCGTGCCGGTGACGCCGGTCCTCCTACCTCCGGTACATCCGGGGCCCCGCCTGGCGCTGTGGGAATCCTGTCGGACCATCGTATGAATACAGTTGGGGAACTTTAGGCGTCTTTCAGATAAGGAGCTCAGACGAGAGGAGTCGGCAGAGGTCAGACGAGAGGAGTCGGCAGAGCTCAGACGAGAGGAGGCCGCGTTACGCCAAAGTTAGAACTTAGAGGTAAGATGAGGGATTGGCTCAGCTGTCTTACTGGACACGACCTCAAGCGCTACTACGTCTGGTTTGCCCTAATCCCGTCGTCACAGATGTCGTCTGGGAAATGAATGTCCCAATTCAGAAAAGGCTATCCGTCATGTCGCCTGTCGGTTGCGACGATTGCTAAATTTGAGTTACCACCCCCCCCCAAAAAAAAAAACATCAGAGTTTGACCTGATCCCAAGGTCAAACCTTGAGGGAAAATGTCCAATTTAAACACATAGCCAGTCAAATACTCTATCAGCTGCACCCTGGCGATGCTTCATAGACCTGCGGTTTTCTTACGTCCTGCCGTCGCAGGTATCGAAAATGTCGCCGCAGATATCGTCGCTAACTTAACGGACATAATCCCGCCCCGGGTGTGTTGGCAGAGCGTGAAGCATGGAGTAACATGACGCAAACTTATCAGTGCGCCTTAGGCGTTATTCATTCTGTGATATGTTGTATCTCCGGAGCCAGCTCTATATAGCTGACCTCTTGACGCTCGAGACAAACAGCCCTGACCACCACCCGGGTCGCGGCGCATTCCCTTCCGACACCACCCCACACTCCCTCCCTTCCCCTCCCTAGGTACCTCTCCCCCTCTCCAGGTCACCTCTCCTCCTCCCCGGGTCACCTCTCCCCCTCCCCAGGTCACCTCACCCCTCTCCAGGTCACCTCTCCCCCTCTACAGGTCACCTCTCCCCCTATACAGGTCACCTCTCCCCCTCTCCAGGTCACATCTCCCCCTCCCCAGGTCACCTCTCCCCCTCTCCAGGTCACCTCTCCCCCTCTCCAGGTCACCTCTCCCCCTCCCCAGGTCACCTCTCCCCCTCCCCAGGTCACCTTTCCCCTGCTCAGGTCACCTCTCCCCCTCTCCAGGTCACCTCTCCCCCTCCCCAGGTCACCTCTTCTCCTCTCCAGGTCACCTCTCCCCCTCTCCAGGTCACCTCTCCCCTCCCCAGGTCACCTCTCCCCCTCCCCAGGGCACGCACCTGTCAGACAGACACAATGGGTACCAACCTACGGTGGGAAAGCCACCCTTTTCGTGCCTATCGCGACCGTACCGCCACATGGTGGCAAGGGAAGATATTGATTAGACCGACAGTGGATATTTCTAGTGGCCGTGTTTCGTAGAATCCCTGACTGATAGCGGTAATGCGGCATATTTAATTCAGACATTAATCAATTATCTACATACTTTCTCTTGTAACTTTGATGTGACAGTGCCGCTGTAGTGTGTTGGACAGGACAGATATCTACACACCGGTGTAAGTCTGGCGTAGTAGTGCCGCTGTAGTGTGTTGTACAGGGCAGATATATACGTACCGGTAACCGGTGTAAGTCTGGCGTAATAGTCACGCTGCAGTGTGTTGGACAGGGCAGACGTACCGGTGTAAGTCTGGCGTAGTAGTGCCGCTGTAGTGTGTTGTACAGGGCAGATATATACGTACCGGTAACCGGTGTAAGTCTGGCGTAATAGTCACGCTGCAGTGTGCTGGACAGGGCAGACGTACTGGTGTAAGTCTGGCGTAGTAGTCCCGTCGGAAGGTATCGGACAGGGCAGACGTACCGGTGTAAGTCTGGCGTAGTAGTCCCGTCGGAAGGTATCGGACAGGGCAGACGTACCGGTGTAAGTCTGGCGTAGTAGTCCCGTCGGAAGGTATCGGACAGGGCAGACGTACCGGTGTAAGTCTGGCGTAGTAGTCCCGTCGGAAGGTATCGGACAGGGCAGACGTACCGGTGTAAGTCTGACGTAGTAGTCCCGTCGGAAGGTATCGGACAGGGCAGACGTACCGGTGTAAGTCTGGCGTAGTAGTCCCGTCGGAAGGTATCGGACAGGGCAGACGTACCGGTGTAAGTCTGGCGTAGTAGTCCCGTCGGAAGGTATCGGACACGGCCACTGCTCTCGTGCAGTCCAGCTGTTTGGCTGTAGTTATTCTACCGTCCTTCGCCATCTGGACGAACGCCTGCAGAATCACCGTCATCCCCTGCTTGGCGGCCAGGGTCGGCAGCTGCAAAATAGCAACAGCGAACACCATTCGGTCCTAATCACTTGATCGACCCACGGTTTTAGACGAATTCTTAACACCAGCACAGGAGGGATCAAATTCACACGCAATTGTAGATTTTCTCAATTAGTTCCCTTACTTATGAACCTATCTTCTGAGATGAGGATGTTTAATTGCCCAAAATTCAACGGCACACCAACTGACACAAAGCACAATGCATTCTGACGGACACAAACGTACATTCTGGGACGGCACGATCGAACGATCGCTGCACGCGCTGGTTAACACCGGCCAGCGAGCGGCGAGGCAACCTGCGCTGGCAAACCTGCGCTGCGAGGCAACCTGCTCACCCGGCCATTCGCTGACCTGGAAGTCGTCGGGACAGGCGCTGCAGTCGGCCGACAGTCCGGCCAGGCTGCAGCACGAGCTGGTCGACAGCTGGATGGTGGTGATGGCCCGCGTCAGCGTCGCCTGGTTGAAGCTGGACGCCCTGCCGTCCGTGAGCACCACGGTCCACCACGAGTCCTTCGTCATCAGACCGGACACGATCGCCTGCACACATACCGGTCAGAAGTGACCGGACACGATCGCCTGCACACAGTGACAGGTCAGAAGTGACCGGACACGATCGCCTGCACACAGTGACAGGTCAGAAGTGACCGGACACGTTCGCCTGCACACAGTGACAGGTCAGAAGTGACCGGACACGATCGCCTGCACACAGTGACAGGTCAGAAGTGACCGGACACGATCGCCTGCACACAGTGACAGGTCAGAAGTGACCGGACACGTTCGCCTGCACACAGTGACAGGTCAGAAGTGACCAGACACGATCGCCTGCACACAGTGACAGGTCAGAAGTGACCGGACACGATCGCCTGCACACAGTGACAGGTCAGAAGTGACCGGACACGTTCGCCTGCACACAGTGACAGGTCAGAAGTGACCGGACACGATCGCCTGCACACAGTGACAGGTCAGAAGTGACCGGACACGATCGCCTGCACACAGTGACAGGTCAGAAGTGACCGGACACGATCGCCTGCACACAGTGACAGGTCAGAAGTGACCGGACACGTTCGCCTGCACACAGTGACAGGTCAGAAGTGAACTAGGTAGACTGGACACGATCGCCTGTACACATACCGGTCATAAGTGAACTAGCCTTTTAATGTTATGTTTACAAATGTAGACTCAAACAATGAAGTGGTGCTAATCGCGAGGGCCTTGCTTACAGCAAAAATGCAGTGACAAACGAAGACAATAAAGACAATGAAGTCATGGTGTTACCAACAAAGTTTACAAAGCTCAAGTTTGTTCTTGGAATAGGCCATCAGTGGCAAGAATTGCGAAAGTCTGGTTATGGAAATGGCTCCCATAACTGGCAGGTCATTATTGATCCCCTGCCACTGGGTGCCGCTTCTGAACAGAACAGGACGTATCTAAAACCTAACATATTCGTTTCGTGCCGGAAATAATGGCTTTTGCTGTTGACACGGAGGAGACATTCCAGATTATGACAACAGTCGTGTCAGACAGACTATCACCAATCACCCGGCCAAGGGCTGCAGAATATCACCAATCACCCGGCCAAGGGCTGCAGAATATCACCAATCACCCGGCCAAGGGCTGGGATATCACCAATCACCCGGCCAAGGGCTGCAGAATATCACCAATCACCCGGCCAAGGGCTGCAGAATATCACCAATCACCCGGACAAGGGCTGCAGAATATCACCAATCACCCGGCCAAGGGCTGCAGAATATCACCAATCACCCGGCCAAGGGCTGGAATATCACCAATCACCCGGCCAAGGGCTGCAAAATATCACCAATCACCCGGCCAAGGGCTGCAGAATATCACCAATCACCCGGCCAAGGGATGCAGAATATCACCCCAATCACCCGGCCAAGGGCTGCAGAATACCACCAATCACCCGGCCAAGGGCTGCAGAATATCACCCCAATCACCCGGCCAAGGGCTGCAGACTATCACCAATCACCCGGCCAAGGGCTGCAGACTATCACCAATCACCCGGCCAAGGGCTGCAGACTTTCACCAATCACCCGGCCAAGGGCTGCAGACTATCACCAATCACCCGGTCAAGGGCTGCAGACTATCACCAATCACCCGGCCAAGGGCTGGAATATCACCAATCACCCGGCCAAGGGCTGCAGAATATCACCAATCACCCGGCCAAGGGCTGGAATATCACCAATCACCCGGCCAAGGGCTGCAGAATATCACCAATCACCCGGTCAAGGGCTGCATAATATCACCAATCACCCGGACAAGGGCTGCATAATATCACCAATCACCCGGCCAAGGGCTGGAATATCACCAATGACCCGGCCAAGGGCTGCAGAATATCACCAATCACCCGGTCAAGGGCTGCAGAATATCACCAATCACCCGGTCAAGGGCTGCAGAATATCACCAATCACCCGGCCAAGGGCTGCAGAATATAACCAATCACCCGGTCAAGGGCTGCAGAATATCACCAATCACCCGGCCAAGGGCTGCAGAATATCACCCCAATCACCCGGCCAAGGGCTGCAGAATATCATCAATCACCCGGCCAAGGGCTGCAGAATATCACCCCAATCACCCGGCCAAGGGCTGCAGAACATCACCAATCACCCGGCCAAGGGCTGCAGAATATCACCCCAATCACCCGGCCAAGGGCTGCAGAATATCACCAATCACCCGGCCAAGGGCTGCAGACTTATCACCAATCACCCGGCCAAGGGCTGCAGACTATCACCTATCACCCGGCCAGGGGCTTCAGACTATCACCAATCACCCGGCCAAGGGCTGCAGACTTTCGCCAATCACCCGGCCAAGGGCTGCAGACTATCACCAATCACCCAGTCACGGGCTGCAGACTATCACCAATCACCCGGCCAAGGGCTGGAATATCACCAATCACCCGACCAAGGGCTGAAGAATATCACCAATCACCCGGCCAAGGGCTGGAATATCACCAATCACCCGGCCAAGGGCTGCAGAATATCACCAATCACCCGGTCAATGGCTGCAGAATATCACCAATCACCCGGACAAGGGCTGCATAATATCACCAATCACCCGGCCAAGGGCTGGAATATCACCAATGACCCGGCCAAGGGCTGCAGAATATCACCAATCACCCGGTCAAGGGCTGCAGAATATCACCAATCACCCGGCCAAGGCCTGCAGAATATCACCAATCACCCGGCCAAGGGCTGCAGAATATAACCAATCACCCGGTCAAGGGCTGCAGAATATCACCAATCACCCGGTCAAGGGCTGGAATATCACCAATCACCCGGCCAAGGGCTGCAGAATAAAGGTTACGGGGTGGCGATAGCGCCGTAGTCCTCGTCCAATTCCATTGTATTACATATTTATCATAAGAGTGTTTATAAGATACCCGGTAGCCAGGACGAGCCATTAACAACGCCCGCGTGTATGTGTCAATGGCTCGAACACGTGTATGTGACACAGGCATAGCATTAGAGTTTCAAACTGATAATCCCCGGAAATAACCGTATAGCGTGTCCAGTGGCGCACGCAGGGGGGGTCAAAGGGATCAGCTGACCCTCCCCGAAATTTCTGAGGGGCCCGTATTTCTGAGGGGCCCGTTTCTGGTAGGGGCCCGGTCTTGGTCAGGCCCGATCGAGGTAGGGGCCCGGTGCTGGCAAAGGCGTGGCATGGGATGATGGGACCCGGTCACAACAGGGCCCGGTCCTCGCATATTCTTGACACGGGCCCGTTTCTGGTAGGGGCCCGGTCTTGGTCAGGCCTGATCGAGGCAGGGGCCCGGTGCTGGCAAAGGCGTGATATGGGGCCCGGTCAGAACGAGAGCCCGGTACTTGAACATTATTGATGCGGGCCCGTTTCTGGTAGGGGCCCGGTATTGGTCAGGCCCGATCGAGACAGGGACCCGGTGCTGACAAAGGCGTGATATGGGGCCCGGTCAGAACGAGGGCCCGGTCACAACAGGGCCCGGTCATTGCATATTCTTAATACCGGCCCGTTTCTGGAAGGGGCCCGGTCTTGGTCAGTTCCGATCGAGGCAGGGTCTCGGTGCTGGCAAAGACGTGGCATGGGGCCCGGTCACAACAGGGCCCGGTCCTCGCATATTCTTGATACGGGCCCATTTCTGGTAGGGGCCCGGTCTTGGTCAGGCCTGATCGAGGCAGGGGCCCGGTGCTGGCAAAGGCGTGATATGGGGCCTGGTCAAAACGAAGGCCCGATCACAACAGGGCCCGATCCTTGCAAATTCTTGATACGGGCGTATTTGATATTGATACGTAATTTTACATTATCCATTGTTGCTTCAGGAAATGGTTTATGGCAACTTGTGGCAACATGATGGTGGGCGCGAATGACGTAGTCGAGGCGCACTAAAACCCCAACGATGCTGATGATTACATAACTACCGGGGATCGGACTGCCTAACCTGCCTAACCTGTAAAATACAATTGTTGTTGTTGTCATTTACCTGCCTAACCTGTAAAATATAATTTTTGATGTCATTTACCTCATTTCGTCAAATTTACTCTCGACAGTTGTACCGCACATCAGTAGCACACGCACCTAAAATTTGCACATCAGTAGCACACGCAGTCACCTTACACGACATTGACAAGAAAATTATTAATGTCTCAGGTCCCATGCTGTAGGGGGCCCGCTCAAAAACAGGTGACCGAAATCCGCGAAGTTTTCTAAAAACGGGTGGGGGCCCGCTCACAAGGGGGCCCGCTTTTAGGGCTCTGACCCCCCCCCCCCCCCGAAATGGAATCCTGCGTGCGCCACTGAGCGTGTCCACTGACGTCGGCCATGAGCTGGTTGGCTCGCTCGGTGTCGGCGAAGATGACGTAGTAGGTAGGGGTGGGCCGAATCTTCTTCAGATCCTGGACGATGTTGCTCTCCAGTCCGTCCATAACCACGACGCGCAGCATCGTGTTCCCCAGCAGGTACAGGATCGACTGGTTCATGCCTGGTGAGAAGACCAACGCCAATAGACAAATCACTCATTGGGAGAAATGGTGGTGATTTTGGTACAAGTTATCGACAATATTCATTTACGAACAAATCAATGCAATTATAGTTGACAAATTTTGATTACCGCATGTTCCATGCACCATAAATTTATCTTCCGTTGGTTGTTTATAGCACGAATTGAACAGCTCTGATAGTCCGGGACATCTTTTGTTGTCGTCGCGCTGCAACAACGGCTGGGGACTGTTCAAATTACTGAGGTGTTCCGTCACAAATGAAAATATTGTACTTAAGAAAATTGGCTTATCCCTTGCCATTATTTATTTACGTGGTGTGACATGATACAGCTGGAGCTACTGCTGAAGCGCTTCAACAAGCTATGGCAATACCACCTAGAAACCATCGACTTTACCGCGCTGAGCTACCGCTTAGTACTTAGCCAATGACTTATCTCTTAAGCGGTAAGCCACCACTTCGGTCAATGACAAAACTGTCTCATATAATCTTGTTGGCGGGTCCCAGTGATAATGGTAGTGCTTAGCTCCACACACACACACACACGCCCGCCCGCCCACGCGCCCACACGCCCACACGCCCATACACACACACACAACACGTGTATTTTTTTCAGAATTCAGAAAAACAAAACAAGACAAATAATCGTGATTAGATTGGTGCAAAAGAATACAATTCTTAAATTAAAGCACCTCTCTAAAATTACTGTTCGTTACTTAACATGAAAATATAAATAACTAACAATAATACATATATATCCACTGACCGCCGCCACATCGCACCACATCCGCCACTCAGTAGTTGAATCGGCCGCCTCCAGGCGGCGCCACGTGCCGCCCGCCCCGCCGTCCGCTGCTGGGTGCTTTTAGGTCTGGAATCTTTTTGTTTTTATCATATTTTTTTTGAACGATTTGGCAACTTCAATTCCTTCGTTTTCACTTAAAGGGAGTTCACCTTTAACATGGGGTTTTGTACTGAGATAGCAGATTTGGAGAGCCGATCTAAAAATGGGTTGTGGTGAAATAATTACCTCCCTACGTTAAGTAATTTCGACACAGGACTAGTGTGCCCGGTTTCATGTCCGCTGTTCCGGGCCACGATCGGGAAATGAACGCTCGCCGCCAGAGGCAGGTACACTATCTGGCACGTAGTCTCTGATCACGATGCCTCGTTAAAGGGATTATACGGGTTTCCGTCCTGAAAGTAAATGCACTCTTTTGTATGCGCTTTAAACACGTTTAAGACATATAACAGGGACCTCAATGCTCATTTAGTTCATTATTTCAGCAATTATCAGCGTTAAAACTTGGGCGTTTTCGAGACTAGTATCAGATAACGAGTACTTGATCGGCACTATTGTCCACCACTTTTATCTTAAGATCAATTTTAGAGTTTTGAATTATCTGCAAGTCCTACACTGGATCACAAAATTATTATGCAATTCAAAACTGACGGGACTTTGTATTACTTCACGCTGTTCGTTGAGGTTTTGTGTTTTTGTGGTTTTCTTTTCTCTGGCCTTTAGCGTTGAGAATTTGGTGGTGGCGTATTAATTTTTGGCATGAAAATTCATGAAAAATATAGAATTGTATGGGAAAACTAGGTAACTGCTGCTGTCGTTGGAACAAAACAAGTTTATTTTCTTTCAAATATTGCTTATTTTACCGGAAATATGCCATAAGTGAGGTGTTTTTATTAGCATAAAAGAGATGACTGGCCCTGCCTCAGCCGGTCCTGCAGAAAATACGCGGTGGCATCACCGCGCACTTTGGAATGTCCTTACGTGCAGAAGAGGTCACTTCCAGAAAAATGTAGCTACCGTGGGACTTCTACCACCTTTATAAGTACGTTTTACTATGTAACTCAATTATTCTGGGAAAAACCCGTATAATCCCTTTAATATCCGCTCAGCCGCCCGGACGGCGCGGCTGCCCCTTGTCAGAGACTGTACTTGGCGTCAGGCGGAGCCAGAACGCCAGCTGCTGTCGTACGATTTCTTGTGAAATGCAAAGAGAAATTTACTTCTTTCTCCACATATATTCATCAGTTGACCAAACGAAAGTCATATTCGTAGTTTTGAGCTCAAGATGCACTGTATGGTTGAATTTCAAGACAACTTTCAAGGTGACCTATTCCCTTTAAAGGGAAATAATGACCTTTTTCCACAAAAATGGAGTTAGCACTTGAAAGCGCCAGACGAGACCAAAATATATTGTAAATTCATCACATTTTGCATGAAAACTTTCCTACCGAAAGATATTTCAAGTTAAAGTTGATAAGCGTTCCACACTTTTAACGACCGGTACTTGCAAGTACTTTTGGTCCTCAACAAACTGCGGGCTTTTCCCGTATTGTTTTTTTTACGCAATGGAGTGGAAAATATATTGT
Organism: Chirona hameri; assembly: GCA_036785665.1. NCBI lineage: Eukaryota > Metazoa > Arthropoda > Thecostraca > Balanomorpha > Balanidae > Chirona > Chirona hameri. The sequence continues at coordinate 8,085 of JAXIVJ010016679.1, read as the reverse complement.
GCGTTCTGCTTGTTGTGATTATATGCCCGGCGATCTTCTAAAACTAACAGCGATTGGAAAAAGTGGCAATAAAATCGGAAGCTCATCGATGCACATCAACGGCGGCATAGTTAGTGGTTGCGACCCTCAATTTTTGAAAATCGATTCATTTGTTTTCAACATTAGGAGTTGTGTATAATTTGTCTGTGGCTGTATATAACACTATGCTTTATATTATCATGAAAAATAATAATTTTGTCCCCAAAAAACTAACAAACAATAACACAAAACTGGCAATTCAATCGGAAGCTCATCGATGCACATCGACGGCGACCTATTTAGCGTCGGCGATTTGTTTACAAAGTCATTGTCATGCTTCTCGGCGCACTTAACCATTGTGGCGAGTTGTTCCTGATTAGTAGCGCTGCTCGAACGCACGCTAGTAGCGCTTTCGTTCTCCATGGCAACTAGGCGTGAGCCAATGAAAAGCCAGAACATATTCCCTTTCTGGCTTTTGATTGGCTGACGCCTGGTTGCCATGGAGAACGAAAGCGCTACTGGCGTGTGTCCGAGCAGCGCTCAGTTTGATCGGAAACGTCACAGAGCCTCCAAAAATGTCGCAATGGTAGGGAAGGACGAATTTGTCAATGACCTTCATGAAGTACACAAGGTACTTGTTTTGTATTTTTTCCAAACTTACAACTTTTAATTTGGGAATAATTGTATTTAATTCTTAAATTTAAATAAAATAATTGTAAAACCATAACGGTAGCCTAAGCAATTGTTGCTAACAAAATCAAAAGGTCATTATTTCCCTTTAAATCACTACCATGAAGTAAAACTTCAAGCTTGTTTGAGTTTTTATTTCGGGGGAAACTTGGCATTATTCGGGAAACTTGGTCGAAAAGTTCTGAGCGTAGCACGTTAAAGCGGGGACAATTTAGAACAAAATGTGTTGCATTCTCTCTTGGGTTCCCACACTCGCAGCAAGGGAAGGGGCTTTTTGAGTTTGGAAGAGGTGAGCATTGAGAACTGATGAATCAAGTCTAAGACGAGTATGCAAAATGTTTCCGTCTTTGATCCGATGTTGTTCAATTTTGGAGGGACCTCGACACCGAATCGAGAATCTATCGCTCTTTTGAAGGATTTGAGGCAAGGGTCGGTTCTTGTAGTCTCAGGCAGATCATTCCACTGTCGGGTATTTTTTGGGATGTAGGATTGCTGGAAGAGTGTTGTTCTATTGTTTGGAAGTGTCAGTGTATTAGCGTTTCGAAGCGCACGTCCTGTGTTCTGGTGTCTTGTTTCCGGTACTATGTCTCTGATGTATTTTGGCATATCAGTGCGTGGGTCGAGAAGCTTGTGATAGAAGATTAGTCGTTGTTTAGTGCGTCTAGTGTCCAGCGTGTCCCAGCCTAGCTCTGTCAATAGTTTGTTGCGAGATGTACGAAAGAGTGGCCCAGTCGCTAGTCTTGCTGCTCTCATCTGTAGTCGTTCTAGTCTCAGCGTATCTCTAATTGTTATAAGTCCGTCATATACAATGTCACTATAATCAAAAATTGGTCGTATGTACGTGCTATATATTTGTACAAGAATTGACAAAGTAAGACCGAGATGATTATGGCTTTTTGTCGACGGTATTGGACAGTTGTTAAATGACAGTGTAGGTAAGCGTGGGGGGACGGCATTGGTGAATGTTTCCTGTGTAGTTTTAGCTGCATTGAACGTGATGAACCAATTGATACCAAATTCGGAAATAACGTCTAGGTCGTTTTGTAATGATCTGCACGCCGTGTTAAAATCAGGTTGAGGTGTGTTGTAGTGATTGACAGTGTTGTAGTGGGTGCAGGTTACATTGTCTCGAGTATGAAGCGTACAGTGAAGTGTCGTCTGCATGAAAGAGATATTCATTGTGAGTCTTGTCCGCGAGGTCATTAAGATAAATAAGTGCGAGTAATGGACCCAACACACTTCCCTGAGGGCATCCAGCGTTAATGATTTGAGGGTAGGCTAATGATGATAGGCTATTACCGACGCTTACTCTCATGATTCTATCAGTTAGGTAAGATTTCAGCCAGTTGTGGAACGATCCAGATATTCTAAATAGTGTTTTGCATTTGTGTAAGAGCCCTGCGTGCCAAATTTTGTCGAAATATTTGCTTATATCCAAAAATATAGCTGTGAAGTCATTTCCATCATCAAGAGATTTGTACAAGCTGTAAGCTAAGTAAAGGAGTTGGAGATGTGTGCTATGATTTGGTCTATATCCGCTCTGTTTGTCAGTGAGTAGGCCGTTTTCTGAAATGGGTCTGAAGTCGGGTAGCATCCAACAGCGCTGGGTCTGAAGGCGGGTAGCATCCAACAGCGCTGGGTCTGAAGTCGGGTAGCATCCAACAGCGCTGGGTCTGAAGGCGGGTAGCATCCAATAGCGCTGGGTCTGAAGGCGGGTAGCATCCAACAGCGCTGGATCTGAAGTCGGGTAGCATCCAACAGCGCTGGGTCTGAAGTCGGGTAGCATCCAACAGCGCTGGGTCTGAAGTCAGCGAAGTCTGCAGGACGTTGTGTGGCTTACGGCGCTCAGCAACTGGTCGAGATGTAACCAACCTGATAGATGAGAGCGCAGAAGTGCATAAAGGTACCTATCCTGCGCGCAGCATTGTGAAATGTAGACCCCTGGCCCCTGATTGTACCCAGTCCAGTTTGCCACCAGGCCACTGAGCCGATCACCATCGATCCGAGTGTGGCCGGTCCGGGTCAGTGCGTGGTGCCAGTTCCGACGCGGCTATAATATACATACCGCTGTCCTTGCTAGTTAAGCGCAGTGCTGGCGAACGATCACCGTGGCAACCATAACTGCCACAAACAGCAGACATCAACCCAGCTCGAGGCACACTCATACAGCTGAATCGACGAATCTACGGTTTTGAAGACTTTGAATGCGTATGATAATCAAACAAGAAGTTACAAGAGTTGTTTCCGTTTGTGCCGTGTACGGCTTGAAGTCAGCAACTTCAACGGGCACTTTAAAATATATATTTTCCATAAAGATTTATAAGGATATATTTGCGCACAAAGACAGTTCCACGATGCTTTAAGAGCCGCCATAGATACTTGTAAATAACGGAACGTTATGGCCACGGCTAGGCTGGTCGTGGCCGCGGAGATGTTTCCCCGCTACACCTGTAGTAAAATAAGTATCGTGCAAAACACTTCCAGAATTTTCTTAGATGTGTGGATGACCGAATCTGGGTAAAAGCCTGGACGTGGACGTGCACTGGGCGCACTCCTTGGTACCAACCTTCGTAATTTTAGCCGAACTACGCAATCCAGGAGACCAGAGTGCGCTCACTCTGATTTTAACCTGAAACTTAAAGGGAAATAATGAACTTGTTAATTTTTAGGAACAATTTCTTAGACTACCGTTATGGTATACAAATTATGTGATCTAAATTTAATAATGCAATAAAATTATTCCCTAATTCAAAGTTAGAAGTTTTGAAAAAGTAAGTACATATACTTCTTTCGGAGTTCATGATCGGTGTTTTCTCTCCACTATTGGAAACGCGACATAACGACAGAAACGCCTTTGTATCAATCTGTTCAACCTTGAATACCTCTTGTTGAATTACCCCTCAACAAATCGCATACACTAAATACGTCGTCGTAGGGGGCCAAGTTAACCCGCGCCGTCCCGGTGCTCGGCGCCACCTTCGCCGTGCCGGGGGGGGGGGGGGGTTAGACTCCCCCCTCTAACTCGAAAACTAAAAGGGGCTATAAAGACGCGGAATATATATATATATATATACATATATATATATATATATATATATATATATATATATATATATATATATATATATATATATATATATATATATATATATATATATATATATATATATATATATATATATATATATATATATATATATATATATATATATATATATATATATATATATATATATATATATATATATATATATATATATATATATATATATATATATATATATATATATATATATATATATATATATATATATATATATATATATATATATATATATATATATATATATATATATATATATATATATATATATATATATATATATATATATATATATATATATATATATATATATATATATATATATATATATATATATATATATATATATATATATATATATATATATTATATATATATATATATATATATATATATATATATATATATATATATATATATATATATATATATATATATATATATATATATATATATATATATATATATATATATATATATATATATATATATATATATATATATATATATATATATATATATATATATATATATATATATATATATATATATATATATATATATATATATATTATATATATATCTATATCTATATCTATATCTATATCTATATCTATATCTATATCTATATCTATATCTATATCTATATCTATATCTATATCTATATCTATATCTATATCTATATCTATATCTATATCTATATCTATATCTATATCTATATCTATATCTATATCTATATCTATATCTATATCTATATCTATATCTATATCTATATCTATATCTATATCTATATCTATATCTATATCTATATCTATATCTATATCTATATCTATATCTATATCTATATCTATATCTATATCTATATCTATATCTATATCTATATCTATATCTATATCTATATCTATATCTATATCTATATCTATATCTATATCTATATCTATATCTATATCTATATCTATATCTATATCTATATCTATATCTATATCTATATCTATATCTATATCTATATCTATATCTATATCTATATCTATATCTATATCTATATCTATATCTATATCTATATCTATATCTATATCTATATCTATATCTATATCTATATCTATATCTATATCTATATCTATATCTATATCTATATCTATATCTATATCTATATCTATATCTATATCTATATCTATATCTATATCTATATCTATATCTATATCTATATCTATATCTATATCTATATCTATATCTATATCTATATCTATATCTATATCTATATCTATATCTATATCTATATCTATATCTATATCTATATCTATATCTATATCTATATCTATATCTATATCTATATCTATATCTATATCTATATCTATATCTATATCTATATCTATATCTATATCTATATCTATATCTATATCTATATCTATATCTATATCTATATCTATATCTATATCTATATCTATATCTATATCTATATCTATATCTATATCTATATCTATATCTATATCTATATCTATATCTATATCTATATCTATATCTATATCTATATCTATATCTATATCTATATCTATATCTATATCTATATCTATATCTATATCTATATCTATATCTATATCTATATCTATATCTATATCTATATCTATATCTATATCTATATCTATATCTATATCTATATCTATATCTATATCTATATCTATATCTATATCTATATCTATATCTATATCTATATCTATATCTATATCTATATCTATATCTATATCTATATCTATATCTATATCTATATCTATATCTA
>JAXIVJ010016678.1:0-28223 GCA_036785665.1 Chirona hameri | reverse complement strand
TACGATAAATTGGGAACGCGCGGGGGGGGGCGTACTTGTATTTGTCCCTGATGCTCCCCACCCCCCTCGATCCGCCAGTGGTCCTGGCCTTTAGCCGCAAAGAAGTAAATAAAGAAAGAACAACATGTGTTATTAATTTAGCATGGAACGTTGAGAGTGGCAATGAAACACCGTCATGTAGCAAAACAAAACTATGAATGTACACAAATGCAAAAATGGCGCGACGCGGCAAAGCACGGCAGAAATAACGCAAGCAAATCAAAGCATAATGTAGACAAGCGTCGCACAATACCAGTAACACCACCTGTGATTGAGCTTCCACAAAACTGACGACGAACAAAACAGGATCTGAGGATATCTTTAAGACACGCCGCGATACGAGTCGCGCCGTATATCGACACGCTGCGATCCGAGTCGTACCGTATATCGACACGCTGCGATCCGAGTCGTACCGTATATCGACACGCCACGATCCGAGTCGCGCCGTATATCGACACGCCGCGACCTGCTGACGAGTCGCGCCGTATATCGACACGCCGCGACCTGCTGACGAGTCGCGCCGTATATCGCACGCTGCGATCCGAGTCGTACCGTATATCGACACGCCGCGATACGAGTCGCGCCGTATATCGACACGCCGCGATCCGAGTCGCGCCGTATATCGACACGCCGCGATCCGAGTCGCGCCGTATATCGACACGCCGCGACCTGCTGACGAGTCGCGCCGTATATCGACACGCCGCGATACGAGTCGCGCCGTATATCGACACGCCGCGACCTGCTGACGAGTCGCGCCGTATATCGACACGCCGCGATACGAGTCGCGCCGTATATCGACACGCCGCGACCTGCTGACGAGTCGCGCCCGTATATCGACACGCCGCGATCCGAGTCGCGCCGTATATCGACACGCCGCGATACGAGTCGCGCCGTATATCGACACGCCGCGATCCGAGTCGTACCGTATATCGACACGCCGCGATCCGAGTCGCGCCGTATATCGACACGCCGCGATCCGAGTCGCGCCGTATATCGACACGCCGCGACCTGCTGACGAGTCGCGCCGTATATCGACACGCCGCGATACGAGTCGCGCCGTATATCGACACGCCGCGATACGAGTCGCGCCGTACATCGACACGCCGCGATACGAGTCGCGCCGTATATCGAGACACACCGCGACGGGCTGACGGCTGCTGGATGCTCTCCAGTGATGGGCGCTGGACGGTGTCTATGACGGCTGCTGGATGCTGTCCAGTGATGGGCGCTGGACGGTGTCTATGACGGCTGCTGGATGCTCTCCAGTGATGGGCGCTGGACGGTGTCTATGACGGCTGCTGGATGCTCTCCAGTGATGGGCGCTGGACGGTGTCTATGACGGCTGCTGGATGCTCTCCAGTGATGGGCGCTGGACGGTGTCTATGACGGCTGCTGGATGCTCTCCAGTGATGGGCGCTGGACGGTGTCTATGACGGCTGCTGGATGCTCTCCAGTGATGGGCGCTGGACGGTGTCTATGACGGCTGCTGGATGCTCTCCAGTGATGGGCGCTGGACGGTGTCTATGACGGCTGCTGGATGCTCTCCAGTGATGGGCGCTGGACGGTGTCTATGACGGCTGCTGGATGCTCTCCAGTGATGGGCGCTGGACGGTGTCTATGACGGCTGCTGGATGCTCTCCAGTGATGGGCGCTGGACGGTGTCTATGACGGCTGCTGGATGCTCTCCAGTGATGGGCGCTGGACGGTGTCTATGACGGCTGCTGGATGCTCTCCAGTGATGGGCGCTGGACGGTGTCTATGTATATAGTGTCCAGGGTCCCTCTGACAGGTGTATATAGTGTCCAGGGACCCTCTGACAGGTGTATATAGTGTCCAGGGTCCCTCTGACAGGTGTATATAGTGTCCAGGGTCCCTCTGACAGGTGTATATAGTGTCCAGGGACCCTCTGACAGGTGTATATAGTGTCCAGGGACCCTCTGACAGGTGTATATAGTGTCCAGGGTCCCTCTGACAGGTGTATATAGTGTCCAGGGTCCCTCTGACAGGTGTATATAGTGTCCAGGGTCCCTCTGACAGGTGTATATAGTGTCCAGGGTCCCTCTAACAGGTCGGATATAGTGTCCAGGGTCCCTCTGACAGGTGTATATAGTGTCCAGGGTCCCTCTGACAGGTGTATATAGTGTCCAGGGTCCCTCTTACGGGTGTATATAGTGTCCAGGGTCCCTCTGACAGGTGTATATAGTGTCCAGGGTCCCTCTGACAGGTGTATATAGTGTCCAGGGTCCCTCTGACAGGTGTATATAGTGTCCAGGGTCCCTCTGACAGGTGTATATAGTGTCCAGGGTCCCTCTGACAGGTCGGATATAGGGTCCAGGGTCCCTCTGACAGGTGTATATAGTGTCCAGTGTCCCTCTGACAGGTGTATATAGTGTCCAGGGTCCCTCTGACAGGTGTATTTAGTGTCCAGGGTCCCTCTGACAGGTGTATATAGTGTCCAGGGACCCTCTGACAGGTGTATATAGTGTCCAGGGTCCCTCTGACAGGTGTATATAGTGTCCAGGGTCCCTCTGACAGGTGTATATAGTGTCCAGGGTCCCTCTGACAGGTGTATATAGTGTCCAGGGTCCCTCTGACAGGTCGGATATAGTGTCCAGGGTCCCTCTGACAGGTCGGATATAGTGTCTGACAGGTGTATATAGTGTCCCTGGACACTATATACACCTGTCAGGGTCCCTCTGACAGGTCGGTGTGACCTCTCTCCTCTCCTTTTGGCGTGGTCACCTGATGATTTGGTCACCTGGTCACCTGATGACGTTATGATGTGTTGGCACGGTCACCTGATGACGTTATGATGTGTCGGATGAGTGGGAGCATGCTGGCACGCGAAGATTATTATCTTTTCTCAGGACAATAGGGTACGGCGCGACTGTAGCAGATAGTTACCGAATCATCTATACAAATTATGTTACTTTATAATATATACATACTGGCGGGGGTACCCGGCATTGCCCGCGTAAAAATATGTATTTCTTCCCCACTATGCCAAGGCCACGGTCATGAATACAATTTTAGTGCTGTCCTCCCAGTATGCTGTAAGGCCACGGTCATGAATATAATCTAATTTTAGAGCACTCCTCCCAGTATGTCTTAAGGCCACAGTCATGCATCTAATTTTATAGTATTTCTCTCGGTATGCCATAAGGCCACGGCAATGAATCTAATTTTAGAGCGTTCCTCTCAGTATGCCACAAGGCCACGGCAATGAATCGGTCATTAATCTAATTTGAGTGCTCTCCTCCCAGTATACTGTAAGGCCACGGTCACGAATCTAATCAAATTTTAGAGCATTCCTCCCAGTATGCCATAAGGCCACGGTCATTAATCTAAGTTTAGAGTGTTCCTCAGGATGCCATAAGGCCACGCCAATTAATCTAATTTTAGAGTATTCCACTCAGTATGCCATAAGGCCACGGCAATGAATCTAATTTTAGAGCGTTCCTCTTAGTATGCTATAAGGCCGCGGCAAGGAATACAATTTTAGAGCACTCCTCCCAGTATGCCATAAGGCCACGGTCATGAATAATTTTAGAGTGGTCCTCTCAGTATGCTATAAGGCCACTGTAATTAATCTAATTTTAGAGCATTCCTCTCAGTATGCCTTAAGGCCACGGCAGTTAATCTAATTTTAGAGCGCTCCTTCCAGTATGCCATAAGGCCAAGGTCATTAATCTAAGTTTAGAGTGTTCCTCAGGATGCCATAAGGCCACGCCAATTAATCTAATTTTAGAGTATTCCACTCAGTATGCCAAAAGGCCACGGCAATGAATCTAATTTTAGAGCGTTCCTCTTAGTATGCTATAAGGCCGCGGCAAGGAATACAATTTTAGAGCACTCCTCCCAGTATGCCATAAGGCCACGGTCATGAATAATTTTAGAGTGGTCCTCTCAGTATGCTATAAGGCCACTGTAATTAATCTAATTTTAGAGCATTCCTCTCAGTATGCCTTAAGGCCACGGCAGTTAATCTAATTTTAGAGCGCTCCTTCCAGTATGCCATAAGGCCAAGGTCATGAATCCAATTTTAAAGTGCTCTATTAGTGCTCTAAATTTATATTTAGTCCCAAAATTGGACTTTTCGCACAACCAAATATTACTGACACACTGAAGTACCACTTGAAAAATACATGCTACCAGCCACACTAATATAAATTTGGGCTAGTAATGACAGGGCGTATTTTAACATAGTAACTGGGATGGCAATTGCCACCCCAGTCATAAAGAATGCCACCCCAGTGACAGCACTTTGCCATCGGCGCCCCTCAGGCCAGTGACGGCGCCCCTCCAGATAGTGCCATCCCAGTTAAAAAGATGCTGAAACGCATCTCGGCGATAAAGTAGCCCCCGGGAGACGAGGCCGCCCCTTTGCATCAAAGAACGCCAATCCAAATTAAAACACCTCCAGTTCAGCAGGGGCGCAACCACCTATACGGACAGTACGGAATGCCCGTACCGTTTTCAACGGGCGTCCCCGGACCATTTTTGTTTTGCAATTAGCACCGCCAACAGGACAGGCACCAGTGGCGTACAGAGTATACGGTCATTCAGGGCATGACCTGGTCCTTTGGACCCGAGGTGCCCATGCAAAGCTAGCGCCCCTCCGATCAGTGACGGCTCCCCTCCGGCCCGTGACGGCGCCCCTCCGGCGCCAGTGACGGCGCCCCTCCGGCTAGTAATGGTGCCCCCTCTGGTCAGTGACGGCGCCCCTCCGGCCAGTGACGGCGCCACTCCGACCAATGACGGCGCCCCTCCGGCCAGTGATGGCGCCCCTCTGGCCAGTGACGACGCCCCTCCGGCTAGTGACGGCGCCCCTCTGGCCAGTAAAGACGCCCCTCCGGCCAGTAAAGGCGCCTCTCCGACCAGTGACTCCGCCCCCTTCGGCGAGTGACGGCGTCCCTCCGACTAGTGACATCCCCTCTCCGAACCGTGGCGGTGCCGCTCCGACCAGTTACGGCGCCACTCCGGCTACCCTCCGGTCAGTGACGGCGCCCTTCAGGCCAGTGACGGCGCCCCTCTGGCCAGTGATGGCGCCCCTCCGGCTAGTGACGGGGGCCTCTCCTTCCGCACGGTGCGGAAGGAGATGCGCTCCCCCCTGCAACATTTTCGCCAAGAATGATGGCGCCCCTGTCGATCGGGTCCCTCAGGCCTCAAGGGCCATACTGGAAGGAGCGCTCTAAAATTAGATTAACTGCCGTGGCCTTAAGGCATACTGAGAGGAATGCTCTAAAATTAGATTAATTACAGTGGCCTTATAGCATACTGAGAGGACCACCTGGTCCTTTGTTAATTTTTGCGCACGCCACTGGCAAGCACTCCCGGGAATCGGACAATTAGCACTCCTAGAAGTAAACGGCGACTTAGAAACAGTATAGGTGCCACTAGAAGCAAATGCCGCCCCCATGGAGCAGAACAGGTGCCCTACCGGACAATAAGCAAATGCCGCCCCCACGGGGTAAAACAGGCGACCTCTAAATTGAACAAATGCCCATTGCCCATTAGCAAATGCCGCCCACCAGGAGCAGAACAGACGCTATCTAAACCGGACAATAGGCATCCCAGAAGCAAATGCCGCCCACATACTGAGGGTCCTGGTCCAATCCAGCTAATACAAAGTTGAGATTCTTAAAGGGATATTGCCACCTCCGGAGGATTTCTAAAAAGTAACTTAAATGAATGGTGGGGATCAGCAATTGTGTATGCTCAAGCCCAAACTTGCTCCTGCAGCACTTAAAGCAGTGTATCGGCAAAGCATTTTGTATTTATTTCTGACTTCAAAACGTTGGTCCCAGCTGTGCACAGTACTATATTCATGATGGCCGCTCTCATCCAGTTTGACTGTGGAATTGGCGCCCGTCCAAAGCCGAAGCGTACGAATTCACTGAAAAGTCTATCTGTGTTATAAGGTATGGGTTACATAACTCCTACGGTCCCAAAGTCGAGCCATAGCAATTCTTGCTGTTTTATTATGAAAGAGGCTAAGGTTGTTGAAAATATAATTAACTGCATACGCTTTTTAATTTTAAAGTGCACTGACGGAATGGTGATGTTGAGTTTGCAACATTCAAAAGAAAATAACAGTCCGCAAAGAAGTGATTCTAAATAGTGATGTGGCGACTCCAATTTTACGAATGCTTGGCAAGCATGAGTGGTGGAAATGTATTTTTTGATCTAATGGGGGAGTTTCGGGAACAAAATTTTGCAGGTGAAATCGGACACACTTAATCTACCGATACACACCAAAACTCCATATTGGCCTGCAAGGTGAGAATGTCCCTTTAAAGAGGCCTCACAAAATAAAGTGGCCGACATCCGTAGAGTTTTTCATATCCAGGTTTTGTAGGCCTCTTTCCCAGGGGCCCACCATGACTGGCTTCCCCCCCCCCCCCCCCTTCTGAAGGTCTGGTTGCGCCCCTGGTGACTGTAGATGATCGTAAACATGAGAAACCGAAATAAATAGTTTTAGCTTGTTACATAACTCAAAGGTGTCTTAAAGATATCCTCAGATCCTGTTTTGTTCGTCGTCAGTTTTGTGGAAGCTCAATCACAGGTGGTGTTACTGGTATTGTGCGACGCTTGTCTACATTATGCTTTGATTTGCTTGCGTTATTTCTGCCGTGCTTTGCCGCGTCGCGCCATTTTTGCATTTGTGTACATTCATAGTTTTGTTTTGCTACATGACGGTGTTTCATTGCCACTCTCAACGTTCCATGCTAAATTAATAACACATGTTGTTCTTTCTTTATTTACTTCTTTGCGGCTAAAGGCCAGGACCACTGGCGGATCGAGGGGGGGAGCATCAGGGACAAATACAAGTACGCCCCCCCCCGCGCGTTCCCAATTTATCGTAAAATCGTAAAAATTGCCTTTACAGCAGTCAAAATCCAGCTATCCACAGTCAAAAACCGGAAAATTTCGCGCCGCTTCGTGGCATGACACAACTTTCGCAATTGGTTATACATTTGTTTTGATGGGAAAAATTCCATTAAGTGTCTGTCAGAGGCTCTCCTTGGCGGTAATTGCTGGCACTGGCGGATCCTCCAGGGGGGGGGGGGGGGGGCATCAGGGGTAAATGCCCCCCCCTCCCACAGGAATATGTGAGGGGCATTCAATACAAGCATGGATACGAGATTTACGCGATTTAGCGATTCATACGCAATTTAGCTATTCATACGCGATTTAGCGACCACAGAGCGGTACTAGCTGTCGTTTTGTAGCACGGGAAACGGCCTATCATGTGGACGTTCCTACACATATATGGGCACAAATTACCAGGCATGCTGTCCATCGGTGGAACCAACATGTCATAAGTGCTTGTGATAGCTTCCCGAATGCATTTAAACTTAATTTGGTTCATTCCACAATCACCGGAAGGCGCGAAACTATGCGACGGGACGGCCGTCTCAGCGTTGCGGCCTACCACGGGGCGCGTAAATTTTGGGTCAGTGACTGGCAACAATATGGCAACCTGGCGATATTTCCGCTACATAGCCGGGTTAGATGTGGCAAAGTGCATCTACACCAGTGTTCGCCACGGGCCCACCAACCCCCAGCCCAGCCCGGCCCAGGCCCATGAACACCAAGCCCAGGCCCGGACCAGGCCCGGTCAAATTAATAATATTGAGGCCCAGGCCCGGTCCGGCCCGTTCAGATTACGCATATCATTATTTTCACAAAATTTTACTATAAATGTGAAAAATTAACCATTTATGCTAACCACAAAACAAAAAGCCACAGCCACAGCAACAGTGTGTTGCTGTGTAAGTGAACTGCTGGCTAAAATATTTTTTTAGCTCTGACCCGAGCTTGTGCTACAAGCGCATTACTTAAAAATTGTCAGGCCCAGGCCCATCCAGAGCCCAATCATTTCCTTAAAGTTGAGGCCCAGCCCAGGCCCAGCCCAGGCCCAGCCCAGGCCCAGCCCAGGCCCAGCCCAGGCCCAGCCCATGGCCCATAGGGTCAGTCCAACCCATGGCGAACTCTGCTCCACACCCATAATCCTCTGTGGCATAGTGGTTAAGTTGCCCGGCTTCCAAGGGTGGCCGGTTTGAATCCCGGCGGCGGCTGTTTTGTTTTTAGTCATAATGGCTACGAGCGAATCTTAGGTTTCGTCCCGATCGGACTTAATGGCTACGAGCGAATCTTAGGTTTCGTCCCGATCGGACTTAATGGCTACGAGCGAATCTTGGGTTTCGTCCCGATCGGACTTAATGGCTACGATCGAATCTTAGGTTTCGTCCCAATCGGACTAAATCGCTACGAGCGAATCTTAGGTTTCGTCCCGACCGGACTTAATGGCTACGAGCGAATCTTAGGTTTCGTCCCGATCGGACTTAATGGCTACGAGCGAATCTTAGGTTTCGTCCCGATCGGACTTAATGGCTACGATCGAATCTTAGGTTTCGTCCCAATCGGACTAAATCGCTACGAGCGAATCTTAGGTTTCGTCCCAATCGGACTAAATCGCTACGAGCGAATCTTAGGTTTCGTCCTGATCGGACTTAAAGCTACGAGCGAATCTTAGGTTTCGTCCCAATCGGACTTAATGGCTACGAGCGAATCTTAGGTTTCGTCCCGATCGGACTTAATGGCTACGATCGAATCTTAGGTTTCGTCCCAATCGGACTAAATCGCTACGAGCGAATCTTAGGTTTCGTCCCGATCGGACTTAATGGCTACGAGCGAATCTTAGGGTTCGTCCCGACCGGACTTAATGGCTACGAGCGAATCTTAGGTTTCGTCCCGATCAGACTTATTTTTATTTTATTCAACTGTATCACCAACGGGATGAACCCAATGACAGGCGAAGTCAAATAGGGTCAAAATAGGGCGAAATAGGGCGAAGTCAAAAACAAAAAACTTAATGGTTTACGAGCGAATCCTAGGTTTCGTCCCGATCGGACTTAATGGCTAGGAGCGAATCTTAGGGGTCGACCCGACCGGACTTAATGGCTACGAGCGAATCTTAGGTTTCGTCCCGATCGGACTTATGGCTACGAGCGAATCTTAGGGTTCGTCCCGATCGGGCTTAATGGCTGGAGTTAGGTTAGGTTAGGTTAGGTTGGATTAGTTATACGGAATAAAATTGAAGAACCAAGTATGGACGATGCCCACACCGAATTTCAAAGCAATATCTATATGTGGCACTTCTTTGTCAACCAAAAAATATACGCCCACGGGGCGGGCGGTATACTAGCTGTCCTTTTTGTAGTACGGGAAACGGCAGCGGCTGCGCGTGGTCACCGATAACAATAGAAAGTGGGCGGAGTTACCTATCCATACTTACTTTATCCATGATACAAGTATGCCCCCCCCCCCCGCGCGTTCCCTGCACTGAACTTTCAAAACAATGATCATGATGAAAATGAGAAAACATCATGATGAAAACAGAAGTTTTTTTTCTCGAGTGATTTAATTTAAAGTTTGTATGTAGGTATCCCTTTCTTTCAATGATAGACAAAACATTGCACCTGATGCAATGCCAGCAGCCCCGGTGACACTTACAGGGAATAGGTCACCTTGAAAGTTGTCTTGAAGTTCAACCATACGGTGCATCTTAAGCTCAAAACTACGAATATGACTTTGGTTTGGACAACTGATGGATATATGTGGAGAAAGAAGTAAGTTTCTCTTTCTATTTCACGAGAAATCGTACGATAGCAGCTGGCGTTACGGCTCCCCCGCTCCGACTGACGCCAAGTACAGTCTCTGACAAGGGACCGCCGCGCCGCCCGGGCGGCTGAGCGGATATTAACGAGGCGTCGTGACCAGAGACTTCGTGCCAGAGAGTGTACCTGCCTCCGGCGGCGAGCCGGCGGCGGCGAGCGGCGAGCGAAATGTCCTGATCGTGGCCCGGAACAGCGGATATGAAACCGGGCCCACTAGTCCAGTGTCGAAATTACTTAACGTAGGGAGGTAATCCTTTCACCACAACCCATTTTTAGATCTGTTCCACAAAGCTGCTATCTCAGTCCAAAATTCATTCATCAAAAATGATGCAGTGGTTTTGGAGATAATGACGTTTGATGACGTTATGTCATGGCATTTTGGGTGAAAAAACGATAAATGTTTGAACAATCGTAGAAAATAGAGTTTTGAAGCAATCGCAAATGAAAACGCCAAAAGAAAGGAAATGACATTCTCTTCAAAATGTCTATCATATATGTATATATTTGTATATATTTAAATTATTAAAAATCCACATTTGTTTTTAAAAAGTGAATTTCTTATGCTCGAATACCAAAATAAGGTGACCGTCCAAATCCGCCGAGAAAAATAAATGGGTGTATCTTTTTGCCACAAACAGATCGCCACGGAGAGAGGCTGGATCCGCCCTTGGAGTTTTTGGCGATCGCGCCACCCTTGAGCGATGGCGCCCCTGATCGCTGAGTTGCCACACCAGTCAAAATCCCTTAAAGTACGCCCTGAGTAAGAATCATCGTTTTGGGTCTACCGACCACCACCAAGGGTTTTCAATTTTAAAAACCAAATAATACTGACAGACTAAAGCATCACTTTTACAAAATACATGCTACCAGGCACACTAATATCATTTGGACTAGGATAGCCAGGATTAATAATATTAAACCAATGTAGGTACCTACCTAATTAAAAAGACACTGATTCAACGTTACAGGGCCTTGGAAAGGCCGCACGGTAGCACGGTACAGGGGCGCAGCCAGGGGGGGGGGGGCACAGGGGGCACGTGCCACTCCCCCCCCCCCCCATTGGGTCGAGGGGCCCGAAGGGCCCCTCGGCCTAATGGGAGAAGGCCTCGGCTCCTCAGCCCAACTCCTATGATAGGTATCGACGTACAACTTACAGTACCTTATGCTGCATTAATTCTACGTCTTTTCACAAAAGTTCAATGAAATTGATGTGGCACTTTGGGAGATCGTGACGTTTTAATGACGTCATGTTACGCCATTTTTGGTCGAAAAACGATAAATGTTTGACAAATCGTAGAAAATCGAGTTTTGAAGCAGATTGTAAATGAAAAACGTCAAAAGAAAGGAAATGGCATTCTCTTCAAAACTATAATCTCAAATTTTCGAAATTGTGGGTTTTTGACTCCTAAAAATAAAAAATAAAAAAATTTCCAGAAAACTTTGCAATTTTTTTTATTTCTTGAAGATATGAAAAACGGAATATATCTGAGTGAACCAGGTATGGACGATACCCAAACCAAATTTCAAAGCAATATCTTAATTGACTTATGTAAATAACTCATGACGTCATTTTTTAAGTTACGTTATTTTGGCTTTTATTGACCAGATACAGACAAATAAATGCCACCACTGTTTTTCTGAGACAAAACTGGTCTAGAGACATGCCTTTTTTATTTAGATAAATCAATTTCAAATTTTGACTTTATGTGACATGACCTAACCATATATAGTGTCAGGTTGTGAAAATGGCTGCTACTATCAAATTCTACGTGTAAAATAACCTTCGTAGACTTCTTGCCAAAAGTGACTTTTTGTGACCTGACCTGACCTTGACCTTTGCTTATAATTTCACTTTTTCCTAATGCGGGAGATGCATTATATCTTTGAGAGTACTTTGTGCGATAATAGTCTCAATATAAGGCTTTGGATGGAAAGTATGGCCCCAAAACTAAAAAACCTTAATTTTGACTTTTGACCTGGCCGTGTCCTGAGATGTGACCTTATTTTGAAAATGTCTCGTATACTTTGATGCGGCTCATTGAGAGCTTTCGATTACGGCCTTGCGCGTCTCGCTGCGGTTGTTGGTTCGGAATATAACGAAGGGGCAGAATCTGCCCCCCCCCCCTCGCCCCCAGCGTGTTCGACCGAATACCCCAGCGGGGCGCGGGTTAATTTGTCTTTTTAAGTCAGAAAATATGTCAAATTTTGGGCGAATTTGGGCGGTTTGAGGCATGTTAGCTCCCCCCCCCCCCGCTGGATCTGCCACTGGCCATATACTAAGACAAGCTACTTGAAAATCCCGTGAGCGCTTAACATTTTCAACGGAAGCTTTATACGTTGCTATTTTCTGAAGTTGTCTTTCCAAACTTATGACGGATCGTTTCGCGTAAAGCCCCTCCACACTCCATAGTCTACACATTAGTGACTGTGAATTACCTCGAATTTATGTGTTTCCAATGTAATATGTCACAAACGTGAGCAATCGGGACAACGTAAAATGTTGAGGGCCAGACGTTCCGCGTTGCCTCTTATTGATTGTGTTGCTGCTGGGACCTTCAAGGTGCCATGTGCATCTAAAATGGTTAACCTACGCACAGACGGGGTTCGCACCAAGTTCGAACCGACGGGGGGGGGGGGGATGCCCGCCCCTACAAGATTGAAAAAGTCATGCAACGTATAGCGACAAACAGAAACAGGTTAGATAGCTCGAAACAATGACAGTACTAAGTCATTATTTTAGGTCAGGTCATTTAGGCCATTGAGGTCACCAGAGGTCAACAAAGGTCAAATTTAGGCCATACATGGGTGTCCTTACCAAAACCCGTCTATATCTCGGAACAAAAAGAGGTAGCGACGCGCGAGAAAAAAAAAACGTCCGAAAGATTACTGGCGGATCCAGGGGGGGGGGGGGCATCGGGGGAAAATCCCCCCCCCCCTCCACAGAAATCTGGGAGAGGGGGGGGGCATTCAATACAAGTATGCCCCCCGTGCGTTCCCAATTTATCGTAAAATCGTCTTTGCAGCAGTCAAAATCCAGCTATCCACAGTCAAAAACCGGAAAATTTCGCGCCGCTTCGCGGCATGGCACAACTTTCGCAATAGCTTATACAAATTTGGAAAATGGGAAAATGAATTCCATTAGGTAAGTGTCTGGCAGAGGCTCTCCTTGGCGATAATTGCTGGCACTGGCGGGTCCAATGGGCATCAGCGACATATGCCCCCCCCCCCTCCACAGGAATCTGAGAGGGGCATTCAATACAAGTATGCCCCCCCCCCTCCCCGCGCGTTCCCTGCACTGCACGTGAAGAACAATGATCCTATGAGAAAACTTCATGAAAACGGAAGTATTTTTCTCTCGAGCGATTGAATTTGAAGTTTGTATGTCTCCCTTTTTTAATGATAGAGAAAACAGCGCACCTGATGCCATTCAAGCAGCCCCCACCGGAAAATGTTGCGCCGCTTCGCGGCATGACACAACTTTCGCAATTACTTATACAAATTTGGAAAATGGAAAATGAATTCCGTTAGGCAAGTGTCTGGCAGAGGCTCTCCTTGGCCGTTGTTGCTGGTACTGGCGGATCCAGGGAGCATCAGGGATAAATACACCCCCCCCCCCTTCCACAGGAATCTTAGAGTGGCATTCAATACAAGTATGCCCCCCTGCACGTTCCCTGCACTGAACGTGAAAACAATGATGTTAGAAGAAAACTTCATGAAAACGGAATTTTTCTTCTCTCGAGTGATTGATTTTGAAGTTTGTATGTATCCCTTTCTTTCAATGATAGACAAAACAGCGCACCTGATGCAATTCAAGCAGCCCCGGTAACACTTAAAGGAAATAGTTCACCTTCAACATGGGTTTTGAACTGAAATAGCAGTTTTGTAGCCCGTGTTGAGAAATCCTTATCTGGAACTTTTCTTGGCTGAAAAGACTCTCCAGCCGAAGATATTTGACTTTTTGGCGAAGGAATACGGCGCATATATGATGTACCGTACCGTCTGAAAGTGCCAGCACTGCCATGGAGCATGCGCAGACCAATCACGCACACCATACAATCAATAATTTACAGCATTCTGTCCTGAATTGGCGCGATGTAGGACCATTTTTAAAAAGAAAAAAAGAAACTGTATTACAAAATATAATAAAATAGTGTTCTGAAAAAATTCCGAAGGTGAACGGGGTTCGCACGAAGGTGAACATCCTCTAACCCGCACCCCGCTGGGGGGGGGGGGGCAGAATCAGTCCCCTCCCGGATTTTCTCAATAATTTCAAAACTATGATAGATATCAACGTCAAACTTTCAGTAAATTTTGCTGCATCAATTCTACGCCTTCTCACCCAAAGTCCAATTAAATTGATGCAGTATTGTGGGAAATAATGACGTTTTAATGACGCCATGCCCATGGCATGCCATTTTTGGCGGAAAAACGATAAATGTTTGAACAATCGTAGAAAATAGAGTTTTGAAGAAAATTGCAAATAAAACGTCAAAAGAAAATAAATGACATTTTCTTCAAAATGGCTATCTCGAATATTCGAAATTTTGTGTTTTTGACCGTCCAAAATAGGAAAAACTTTTTTCGGAGAATTTTTTTTTGTTTGTTGTGAATTTGAAAAGTGAATTTCTTAGCTCGAATACCAAAGTAAGGCGACCGGCTCAAATATGCAGGGAAAAATGGGAGTACCTTGTTGCCACAAAAAGATGCCCCCACGGAGAGAGGCTGGATCCGCCAGTGCGAAAGATAATTTAATTTGTTGTCACTCAGGCTTCATCAGATTTGATCTCGGGTCAATAGCTAGCTCAGGGAAGGCCATCGAACGTGAAACATGCTCAAAATAGCGGAATTGTTTTTAGGGAATAACTTTTGAGATACGCATGATAGAGTGATACTTACAGTTTTCACCATTGTGATTATCTGTCGAGACACATCGAATGGTATATCGGATGATCATGACCTAGTTAGGACATATTCGAAAATTGACCTGTCCTGTGCTCAGGTCAAGGCAGATCAAGTTCAAATTTTACATCAATCAACGTGTTTCGACGAGCGAAGCATATTGTTGATAACTCCATTACTCTACCTTCATTTGGCAGAGTTATTGCATAAAAAACACATAACCTCTTGGGTCACCTGAGTTTCACCTGAGTCACATACCAAAAATGTGATTTGGATCTTTGCATTTGACACAAGAATGGTGTGGGCACCTGGTGGAAACTGGTCAAATTTAAGTGTTTTCTGTGGATTTCTACGTGTTTGTATTTTCTCCATTTACTTATAATGGAAGTTTATCAAATCGAATTGACCTTCGGTCACCGAAATGACAAATTCGAGATATACGAATTGTAGGTACTTATGGGCTGTGGCCTAAATAAATCCTGTGAGTTTCAAACCGCTCGGTCGATCACTTTGGCACGACCACAAACTTTCAAAAACTTGCTTGGAGGTGGGATCACTTAACTTGACTTGTTGACCTGACCTGAGATGACTCGAGATAAAAAATGGCACACAATTTGGGTGATTGTTCCCCAAAGAGTTACGCCAAGTTTGGCGGCGCTGCGTGTCGACGTTTTACAATATTTACGAAAACCTCAGGGGACGGATATCCGCCCCCCAAGTCGGTGCGCGTGTTAATAGTTCACATCATGGTGCCAACAGGGATCAACACATCATGCCAACACATCATGGTTGCCGCATTTTTTTGGGGATCAGACTAAGAACTTATCAGTCAATCTACGCATAGGTTCTGTTTGACATGGGCCTGTCCGACGTTTTTTTTTGCGACTATTTGGGGTTCCGGCAAAATATTGTGGCCCAAATCCGAGGATATACCATTTTGCGCCATTTTTTTTGGAGGGGCGTTGATCGAGGGGGCCCCTCGGGATGCTGTGCCTCACCCCTTGACGAAGGTCTGTCTGCGCCCCTGGATCTGACCTTAGGTCACCGATATTATAAATCCAAGAGAAACGAATTGTAGGTACTTATGACCTGATTAAGTCCTGTGAGTTTGAAACCGCTCGGTCAATCACTGTGGCTTTGGCACGACTTTCAAAAACTTGCTTAGAGGTGGGGTCACTTAACTTTCAAAAACTTGCTTGGAGGTGGGTTCACTTAACAGGACCTGTTGACCTGACCTGAGATGACTCGAGATACAAAATTACACAAAATGTGGATAATTGATGCCCAAAGAGCTATGCTAAGTTTGGTGGCGCTACACACCGCCGTTTTCCCAATATTTACGAAAATCTCTGATGGGCGGATATCTGCACCCCATGTCGGTGCGCGTGTTAATACTTCACATGGTGCCAAAGGGAGTCAGTTGCCGCACATTATTTTGTATCAGACTACGTACTTATCAGTCAATCTACGCATGGGGTCTGTTCAACGTGGGTCTGTCCGACGTTTTTTTCTCTCGATAATTTAGGACCCCTGCAAAATATAGAGGTATAAATCCGAGGAGATACCATTTCGCGTTTTTTTTTTGGGGGGGGGGCCTCTGGGTATGCCGTGCCCCTCCCTTGCCGAAGGTCTGGCTGCGCCCCTGGCACGGTAGTCGGTGGATAAAATACTGCAAGGCCGTATAAGAGAGGTAGTCATCTTGGGATTTTAGCGCTCCAATCGCTCAACATTAGCGTGACATCACTGGTGCTCTGGTCCTACTCGGCTGTCCCCGCACGCGGCTCGGTGCGGTGCGAATATTTCGAACGGGATACGGATAGTTACGCCTACGTTACGATCCTATTTAACATTACGTTTACCGCGGACAATTATCCCTCCCTTAATTCATGCTGAGAGGGAGACGGCAATGCGCTGCCTGGTCTGTGTGAGGGGCGACTGGCGAGACGGTCATACGCTGCACCGGTCTGACTGAGGGGTGGGACGGCCATACGCTGCCACGGTCTGGCAGAGGAGTGAGACGGCCATACGCTACCCCGGTCCGGCTGAGAGGTTAGACGGCCATACGCTGCCCCGGTCTGGCTGAGGGGTAAGACGTCTATACGCTGCCCGGTCTGGCTGACTGAGGGGGGAGACGGCCATACGCTGCCCCGGTCTGGCTGAGGGGCGAGGGCATACGCTGCAAGTCTGACTGAGGGTGAGACGGCCATACGCTGCCCTGGTCTGACTGAGAGGTGAGACGGCTATACGCTGCCCCGGTCCGGTTCTGAAGGGCGGGGGGGGGAGACGGACATACGCTGCCCCGGTCCGGCTAAGGGGGGGGGGGGGGGGGGGGCGGACATACGCTGCCCCGGTCTGGCTGAGGGGTGAGACAGCCATACGCTGCCCCGGTCTGGCTGAGTGGCGAGACGGGCATACGCTGCACCGGTCCGGCTGAGGGGCTAAACGGCCACACGCTGCCCCGGTCTGGCTGAGGGGCGAGAAATGGCATTGTTTTGGCTTAAAGTTCAAGATATGCTTTAAAAAAACTATAAAAAAGCAAAATATTTCAAAAGCATAGACTTGCAACCTAACTACCTACCTTACTTATCTAACGGCGACGACTTCAAATTGCCGCTCGTGAACACTCGTCAAAAGACCGCAAAACGCTCGAAAGCGCAGCTGCGGCGACGAGGCTGGCCACGACTGGACTAGAGCACCAGTGACGTCCTCGCTAATGCTGAGCCGCTCGGCAGCCGATACATGGGGAATCCCGGGATTACACCCCCTGGACACTTCAACACTGAACACAGGACCCTGACGTGTTGTTTTCGTATGGCCGCAGACAGGGCTTATTTTAACATGTTAACTGGGGGGGGCAAATGCCCCCCAGTGAGCCGTTTTGCCCCCTAGTCAAGAAATGTTGCCCACCCTGATTTAAGTATTTCCATGCCATTTTTCGCTTGATAGGTATTCAATTAAAATAAAATATGCTTACCTGGTGATAAATGTATACAAATCCAATGCAAATGTCATGATATTCCTAAGTTTTAGTATTTCCCAGCCAAAATAAATATCTTTAAATTATTTCTCGAATATCTTGAAATTCAATATCCTTTGAACAGGGGCGCAGGAACTATGTTCAAGTTGGGAGGGGGAGGGGTGGGGAGGCATTCTGAAGTCGATTCTTTCCATGCAACGCCCATAGGCGTAATGTTAAAATAATAATAAAAATTGGGGGCGGCTACCCCTCCCCCCTGCCCCTCCTGTTCCTACGCCTTTGAACAATTGCTCATTAGCGGCAGAGTGGGGGATATCGGGGGTTGTTGGATCAGGAATGTCGTCACACAATTTGGAGTGGGTGGGGTCAACTGCTGAGCCGATTGTGTTCAAATTTGGTGTGTGGATCTCTCAGCCGCTACTTTCCCACAATTTAGGGGTGGGGTACTTCTGCATGTGTGCACCACCTATTTGTATCTCAGAAACTACTTCCCTGATCGAGTCGAAATTCACCATACATTGTCTTCGCGTTCGCTCGTTCATCGCCAACTACGGGGCCTTACTGGTTCGGTAAAGAAGTTATGGAAGAAAAATGACGAATGACCTCAGTGTGAAAATAATTTTACCTCTTGGAGGTCACAGGATAAAAATACCGCATGAATCTCTGCATTGGCGGACCCACAACGGGTGTTTTTTTTGGGGGGGGCAAAATTCCAAAAAGTCCAACACAATTCTGAAAACGCATCGGATTTGGCTTGCTTATACATTGATAGCTGATTTAAAGTTAACTTACCTTAGTAAAAGTTGCTTAGATTTTCTTCTATATCAGGAAATGTGTCAATATTACGCCGATTTCAGGCGGTTTGGTGTGGGTGGGGGCAATTGCCCATTCTGCCCAACCGTAGATCCGCTACTGGATCTTTGTATTTTGCAAAAGATGCGAGACTGATGAAAATTGGGCAAATTTAGCCATTTCCTGTAGATTTATATGCATTTTCATTTTCCCATGACTTATAATTGGGAGATCACAAAATAAATTTAACTTTAGGTCACCAATGTAAAAATTATCCATCTATCCAATAACAGAATTGTAGGTGTTTACAGTGGCGTATTTAGAAATCAGCCAAGGGGGGGGGGGGGCACATGCTTTTAGAGCACAATTCATGTTTTGAGTCTAGGACCTAATAGGACCTTCTGGATCATGTTATTATAGGCCATTCTTGAAGACCCAGGTGAATTTGTGGCGCAGTGACCCCACGTGTTAAATCTATCGTCCGAATTTGTTTTTCATCGGATTTTTTTATATATGTAAATACGAGCGAGCGCAAAGCGCTCGCTCGTCCATCCGTGGTATATGGGAAAAATATGAATATGAGTGGCCCGGCCCGACCCGGCCCGACCCGGCCCGGCCCGTGGCGACGCTTTTGAGAAGCTAATATCTCTGCAACCGCACGTCCGATTGACAAGGGGGTTTCTTTGCTGAGTAACCCCATCCACCCAAACCTGTTTCAGACCGGTGCCGACTCATGTGGGTGACTACTACTGCACGTGGCACGTGGCACGTGCCGCGTGAGGGGTGTTGACAAGTGTTTTCTCACAAAAACTCCGCAACGGCTGGGCCGATTGCGTTCAAATTTGGTGTGTGGTTAGGGACCTCTCAGCCGCCACTTTCCCACAGGTCATAGGTGGGGTGCCTCTGCACGTGCGCACGTGCATACCCCTATTATATATCTCAGGAACGGCTGAGCCGATTGTGTACAAATTTGGTGTATGGTTAGGGACCTCTCAGCCGCCAATTTCCCACAAGTCAGGGGTGGGGTGCCTCTGCACGTGCGCACTGCGCACCTTTTTTTGTATCTCAGAAACTACTTGCCCTATCGAGTTGAAATTCATCATCATACATTTCCTTCGCGCTCGCTCGTTCATTGCCGACTACGGCGCCTTACTGGTTTATTATTATTGGCAATCAAGAGCTGAAGCGCAACTGCTAATTAAAAAAAGAAGTAAATGTACATACATACTGACGTGATGAATATGATGATTAAGCGACGTGATGAATATAATGAATAATACATCTGAAGTGGTTTTGACGATCAGTATTTCTAAGGACATGATCGCTTAGTAAATTTTCACAGGAATGACATATAATTATTTTTGCTGCCATTTTGACCCCGCGTACTTAATGAGAAGGAGCATTTTGTCCCCGACCTTATCCATTAGGATAGAACATTTTACCACCCCTGCGACAACTTACGGAAGCCCGGGGAGGACCAAAACTCAAAGGATCGCAATGAAGTGTGGCATACTTGTTATTGGCCTAGAGAAGAACTCCGTGTCAATTGGCAAGCTTGTACCGACGAAAAAGTTTTTTTTGGGACACCCTAGGGTGCAGAGCCGGTGGCAGCTGCGACGGTGGTGGCGGTGCGCGAGATTAATATGTCATAATCGTATTTTGCAAATTCATTTTTTTTTTTTGCAACAGGTGATCTGAGGTAAAAACAAAAATAACGTGATTTTATGTGGCCATTTGAAATTCGCATTTTTTCATTCCAGAATCAGCCCCTATAAGATAAGCCTTGGATGGTAAAAAATTGGAGATAGTTTTTCTCTAAATATTTTATTTTGAGTGTATTTTGATTTGTTTTGTAGTGTATTTGGAATGTATTTTTATTGTTCCGATTTTTTTTTTTGGGGGGGGGGGGGCGGGACACCCGACAGAGGCATTCTGAAGTCAATTCTTTCCATGTAAAGCCCATAGGCGTAATGTTAAAAGTACAAAAAAATGGGGGACCCAGTCCCCCCTGTGGCGGAGCCCCTGCCATTGCCTGCCGTAGTTTTCAATTATGTTTAGGTCGCGTTGGAGGGATTCTTGCATTGAATATTATCTATGTTTCGCTGTAATATTCAAAGAGATATAGGTAGACAATGCTTATTTTGTTCAAGAACCATCTAGATAATACGTATAAAACCGCTTGAATTATCAGTAAAAAAAAACTTTGTCCTGGTTATCTTGAAATTTACACACAAATGGAGTCCGTGCCGAATGGACACATCATATTCTGGAGTGTGACTTCGGCGCCAAGGGGGTGGGCCATGGCCCCCATGGCCCCCCCTTAAATACGCCACTGGGTGTTTATGACCTGATTAACCTTATTAGTAGCAGGGGGGCAGATTCTGCCCACCCCTCAGGGTTTTCGCAGATATCTACCGAACGGTTAAGAGCAGACCACACAATTTTGGGATTTTTCTTAGAATTGAATTCCGCATATTGTGTTAACATTTTGAGTTCTTAACAGAGGCGGTTCCAGGGCCCAGTTTTTGGATGATTTTTGTTTTGCTGTGACATTTGGCGATAATACGGAGATGCGATCTTCACGGCTTCTTCCTAACCGCCTGAAGTATAAAGGAGTTACATAGGTTTACGGTGATTGAAAAAGTGCAAGTTAGTTTATTTTAGTGAACTATAATAAATATTGCACGGGAGAGGCGGTTTCAGGAACTTGAAAATGGGAGGTTTACAGGAAGTTATTTTGTATATATTTTGCCTCCTTTTTTCGCTAACCTGGCACCGCTTATGGATTCAAATATGCTTTATAACTGTTGTGTCCGATGTCGCAATAGCGCACCATTTCATTTATCAAAAAGAAGAAGAAAAAAGACGGTTTTATAAGGCATTTATTTTACCCCCAAATTTAGTGACCTGAAAACGCCTATGATTTTTGAATTTTCCAAAGTTACCATCCTATATCAATGCCCATTTCAATGTCTATCGATCCCCATTAGTTGTGTTGAACTCGGTTGATAAACATGACAGCTGTGTTGGATCACAAATACCTCTAATATTTGTAGTTTTTACCCCCCTGTTGCCCCCTATCAAACATTTCGGATTTTTTATTTTTCAGAAATGTATATTATGTTGAAGGGAATTAAACGCCGATGTATTTGCGAAAATCGGACAGGTAGATCTCGAGATCTCTGGGGGGGGGGGGGGGGCGGAATCCAACCCCCCTGTCACTAATAGGGGTAGCCAGGAGCCTGCCACTAATAGGGTTAAATCCTCTGAGTATCTAACTGATCCGTCAAACAATGTGGCTGCGGCACGACCTTACATGTTTTGGAGGTGGGATCACTAGACTTGACTTAGTGACGTGACCTGAGGAGACCCGAGGTAAACATATTAACAGGATTTGGGCAATTGATAGGCAAGCAGTTGTACCAAAAATGGCCGCGCGAAATGACGTCGTTTTCCGCTATTTCCAAAAAACCTAAGGGGGAGGGTATCCGCCCCCACTGGCGGATTCAGGGGGTATGCAATACATCATGGGAAAATGCCCCCCACCCACATGAATAGGGGGGGAGGGGCATGCAATACAGGTATGCCCCCCCCTGTTCGTTCCCTGCACTGAACGTGGAAAACAATGATCTTAGGAGAAAACTTCATGAAAACTGAAGTTCAAGTGAATGAATTTGAAGTTTTTTATATATCTCTTGCTTTCAATGATAGACAAAACAGCGCACCTGATGCAATTTAAGCAGCCCCGGTGACACGCGCCCCGCTGGGGGGGGGGGCAGAATCTTCCCCCTCCTGAATGTTCTCAATAACTTTAAAGCAATAATAGATATCAACGTCAAACTTTAAGTACCTTATACTGCATCAATTATACGTCTTCTCGCCAAATTTTAATGAAATGAATGCAACATTTTGGGAGATAATAACGTTTTAATTATGTCATGTCATGCCATTTTTGGTGGAAAAACAATAAATGTTTGACAAATCGTAAACAATATAGTTTCAAAGCAAATTGAAAATACAAAACGTCAAAAGAAAGGAAATGACATTCTCTTCTAAATGCCTATCTCGGATTTGTGATGTTTTGTTTTTTGAAGAGAACAAAATCGGAAAAATGTCCACAAAATCAATTTTGTGAATTCGAAAAGTGAATTTCTTAAGCTCGAATACAAAAATAAGGTGACCGGCTCAATTCCGCGGAGAAAAACATGGGGGTACCTTTTTGCCACAAAAAGATGCCCCCAAAAATGGGGGTAGATTTTTGCCCCCTCCCCCCAGTGGGTTTCCCTTAAAATAGGCCCTGGCCGCAGAGGAATGTCACAAAAGCGCAACATATGCAGAAATTTGGGCCCTCAAATACGAATATCATTGCAATTAATATCCATTCCACGTTTTCACAATTTACTTGAAAACTATAGAGGTCTGATCTGGGTGGTAGGTAGTACACAACCTGCCTGCCATCATGCTGATTCAGAGAATGCATGGGTTTTGGTTCCATCACCAAGGGTTTTCGAGTCCATATCTGTCAAACGGCTTGAATTTGCCCTTTTCATAGGAGATTAGACATAGAGACTGAGGCTAAAAGTTTGCATAACCGCGTGTATGGTCTGGTCAGAAAGCTAAAGAAGTTTAGTAGATGAACCTTGACCAGTGCTCGAAAACGCACGGGGAAGCTTGACATTTTTATTGAAGTATTTATTTTTAACGTCATATGGCTTATGCTAACAAATCCGAATGATTCGGGGTTTTGGCCCAACTGTCCCTTCTGACCTCTACGGTTGTTTACAACAAATCAGACTATAGATCGGCAGGATAGATAGATGATACAAAAAATACAAAATTTGCATAGATGGAACAAATATATCGTCTGTCACGTATCGCAACTAAGATCACATTGATTTATGAGTGACATATACAAGCTTGATCCCCACATATCCGCTGCAGCTTATCAGCGGCCCTGTCTCAAACGAGAATAAGAAGACAATACAGTTATATAGAAGGGAAAAGGAAGGCTACGACATTTAATAGCAAATCCCTTTTCCGCTTCTTTGTGACCATTTGGCTAGCACAATTCCAAACCATTGGCAATGTAACATTATGCATTCACGACAATTAGTCGATGTTCTACGCCACTTCTTCCAGTAATACCTATGTAAATATGTCGTTGCCGTTCATTTATCCTACCAGTGGCATGGGAATCGGCGCCGAACATTTTCCCCCCCCCCCCATCATACGTGTGTGACTCTGCGCCGTGTGTGCGTGCGTGCGTGCGTGCGTGCGTGCGTGCGTGCGTGCGTGCGTGCGTGCGTGCGTGCGTGCGTGCGTGCGTGCGTGCGTGCGTGCGTGCGTGCGTGCGTGCGTGCGTGCGTGCGTGCGTGCGTGCGTGCGTGCGCGCGTGTGTGTGTGTGTTTGTGTGTGTGTGTGTGTGTGTGTGTGTGTGTGTGTGTGTGTGTGTGTGTGTGTGTGTGTGTGTGTGTGTGTGTGTGTGTGTGTGTGTGTGTGTGTGTGTGTGTGTGTGTGTGTGTGTGTGTGTGTGTGTGTGTGTGTGTGTGTGTGTGTGTGTGTGTGTGTGTGTGTGTGTGTGTGTGTGTGTGTGTGTGTGTGTGTGTGTGTGTGTGTGTGTGTGTGTGTGTGTGTGTGTGTGTGTGTGTGTGTGTGTGTGTGTGTGTGTGTGTGTGTGTGTGTGTGTGTGTGTGTGTGTGTGTGTCTGTCAATCTGTCTCTGTCTGTCAATCTGTCTCTGTCTGCCAATCTGTCTCTGTCAATCTGTCTCTGTCTGTCGATGTGTGTGTCTGTCAATCTGTATATGTATGTCAATGTGTGTCTGGCAATCTGTCTCTGTCTGGCAATGTGTGTCTGTCAATTTTTATCTGTCTGGCAATGTGTGTATCTGTCAATCTGTCTCTGTCTGTCAATGTTTGTGTCTGTCAATATGTATCTGTCTGTCAATGTGGGTGTCTGTTAATCTGTATATGTCTGTCAATGTGTGTGTACCTGTCAATCTGTCTCTGTCTGTCAATGTGGGTGTCTGTCAATCTGTATATGTCTGTCAATGTGTGTCTGTCAATCTGTCTCTGTCTGGAAATGTGTGTCTGTTAATATGTCTTTGTCTGTCGATGTGTGTGTCTGTCAATCTGTCTCTGTATGTCAATGTGTGTCTGTCAATCTGTCTCTGTCTGGCAATGTGTGTCTGTCAATCTGTCCCTGGATGTCAATGTGTGTCTGTCAATCTGTCTCTGTCTGGCAATGTGTGTCTGTCAATCTGTCCCTGGCTGTCAATGTGTGTCTGTCAATCTGTCTCTGTCTGGCAATGTGTGTGTCTGTCAATCTGTCTCTGTATGTCAATGTGTGTGTACCTGTCAATCTGTCTCTGTCTGTCAATGTGAGTGTCTGTCAATCTGTCTCTGTCTGTCAATGTGTGTATCTGTCAATCTGTCCCTGTCTGTCAATGTGAGTGTCTGTCAATCTGTCTCTGTCTGTCAATGTGTGTATCTGTCAATCTGTCTCTGTCTGTCAATGTGTGTGTCTGTCAATCTATATATGTGTGTCTGTCTGTCTGTCTCTGTCTGTCTCTGTCTGTCTCTGTCTGTATCTGTCTGTATCTGTCTGTATCTGTCTGTATCTGTCTGTATCTGTCTGTATCTGTCTGTATATGTCTGTCTATGTCTCTCTCTGCCTGTCTCTGTCTGTCTCTGTCTGTCTCTGTCTGTCTCTGTCTGTCTGTATGTCTGTCTGTCTGTCTGTCTGTCTGTTTGTCTGTCTCTGTCTGTCTCTGTCTGTCTCTGTCCGTCTCTGTCTGTTTCTGTCTGTCTCTGTCTGTCTCTATCTGTCTCTGTATGTCTCTGTCTGTCTCTGTACTGTATCTGTCTGTCTCTGTCTGTTTCTGTCTGTCTCTGTCTGTATCTGTATGTATGTCTCTGTCTGTCTATGTCTGTTTGTCTGTCTCTGTATGTCTCTGTCTGTCTATGTCTGTCTATGTCTGTCTCTGTCTGTCTCTGTCTGTCTCTGTCTGTCTCTGTCTGTCCCTGTCTGCCTCTGTCTGTCTCCTGTCTGTCTATGTCTGTATATGTCTGTCTGTCTGTCTGTCGTCTGTCTGTCTCTGTCTGTCTCTGTCTGTCTCTGTCTGTCTCTGTCTGTCTCTGTCTGTCTCTGTCTGTCTTTGTCTGTCTCTGTCTGTCTCTGTCTGTCTCTGTCTGTCTCTGTCTGTCTCTGTCTGTCTCTGTCTGTCTCTGTCTGTCTCTGTCTGTCTCTGTCTGTCTCTGTCTGTATATGTCTGTCTCTGTCTGTATCTGTCTGTATCTGTCTGTATCTGTCTGTCTCTGTATGTCTCTGTCTGGCTCTGTCTGTTTGTCTCTGTTTGTCTGTCTCTGTCTGTCTCTGTCTCTCTGTCTGTCTCTGTCTGTCTCTGTCTGTCTCTGTCTGTCTCTGTCTGTCCCTGTCTGTCTCTGTCTGTTTCTGTCTGTCTCTGTCTGTCTCTGTCTGTATCTGTCTGTCTCTGTCTGTATCTGTCTGTCTCTGTATGTCTCTGTCTGTCTCTGTATGTCTCTGTCTGTATCTGTCTGTCTCTGTATGTCTCTGTCTGTTTCTGTCTGTATGTCTGTCTCTGTCTGTCTCTGTCTGTCTCTGTCTGTCTCTGTCTGTCTCTGTCTGTCTCTGTCTGTCCTCTGTCTGTATCTGTCTGTCTCTGTCTGTCTCTGCCTGTCTCTGTCTGTATGTCTGTTTTTCCGCAGCGAAGCCGGCTGACTCGGTTACTGGAGGACGGCGTATGTGAATGATGGAATGGACCGACCCACAGACAGCCTGTGAAGTCTCCCTGAAATTACTACAGCCCCCGGCAAGGTCGCTTAAATCGCCGACAGCCGCCGCCGGCGGGCGCCCAGCTGCCTCGCGCTGATTGAAAAGCTTCGTCCGGACGACGATTAGACCTGTCGTTGACGACGTGTGGATCGGTAGGTGGTGGATCTGTTCTGGCTATTTATTCTGTAAGTTTTTTTATTGCATGGGTAAGGTCCGCTCAAACCGGAAACACATTTTACAAAGGCATTTTTTTTTTTCGAATCAGGTAAATGTTGTTTGCTCGCCAGGTTCGATTCCTTGTATTTTGCCCAGCTCCTGTAATAGGTGATTGGTGGCCTTAAGATATTGCCTTTTTACGAGTAATAAACGAGTTTGTATTGCACAACACATACCAAAGCTGATAAGTAAATCTCTCATCACAGCACTGTAAGGTGCTAGCCGTTGATACTGGAACAGGTGAACACGGGGAGCGTGGTGCTAGTCGTTGATACTGGAACAGGTGAACACGGGGAGCGTGGTGCTAGCCGTTGATACTGCAACAGTGAACACGGGAGTACGTGGTGCTAGACCGTTGATACTGGAACAGTGAACACGGGGAGCGTGGTGCTAGCCGTTGATACTGGAACAGATTAACACGGAGGAGCGTGTGCTAGCCGTTGATACTGTGAACAAGTGAACACGGGGGAGCGTGTGTGCTATCCGTTGATACTGTAAAAGGCTGAACACGGGGAGCGTGTGCTAAGCCGTTGATACCGGAACAGGTGAACACACGGGTGAGCGTGTGCTAGTCCGTTGTATAACTGAAACAGGTGAACATGTGATGCTATGACCGATGCCATCCAATGAAGATAGAGGTCACACAAGCAGGCAGGTATGAACTGATTATAACATAGACGCTATCATCCTACTAAACGAATGCAAGTTTTCTCCTTGGAAGATGGATCACACAACGCAAGTGATGAGGCAGAATACATCTGACATGGGGGACATCGCCTCAACAACAACTAGTGATCAGCAAAATACATTCTGACATGGGACCATTCGGCCTTAACAACACCAGTGATCAGCAGAATACATCTGACATGGGGACATTCGGCCTCGACAACACCAGTGATTCAGCAGAATAACAGCTGACATGGGAGACATTCGGCCTCAACAACACCAGTGATCGACAGAATACAGCTGGACATGGGAGGACACTCGGCCTCAACAACCAACACAGTGATCAGCAGAATACATCTGACATGGGGACATTGACCATCAGTGAGCCAATCGGCACTCAACAACACCAGTGATCAGCAAAAATACAACTGACATGGGGACATTCGGCCTCAACAACACCATGATCACTAAATACAACTGACATTGAGCTTCGAGCCTCACAACACCAGTGAATCAGCAGAATACAGCTGACATGGGGACATTTTGACCTCAGCAAACACCAGTGATCAGCAAAATACAGCTGACATGGTGACATTCGGCCTCAACAACACCAGTGATCAGCAAAATACGCTGACATGGGAGACATTCGGCCTCAACAAACACCAGTGATCAGCAGAATACATCTGAAATGTTTAGAAATATGCCACCTTTGTCTCTTTCTTTTACTTTATGCAAAATTATCTGCCATAAATTTTACGAAAACCAATATCAAAGAGCTGGGTCGCCATTAACTTACGGAAAATCGTCACACGGAGCATCATGTAACGTACATGCATTATTAGAAACCAGCCAATCAATACAATGCTTCACAGTCAGAATACATTCGACGTTTCACCGACTTCTCTGCTGGGAAACGACAGCAAGCATGCCATTCATGTTTGCCCACAATCAACTGACTGTTCGAAAGTCGCTGTCACCAGGTCTGTTTTGGACATCCCGGAGCTACTGCATTTCAATGCGCCAGCCATAAAGGGTCCATGTCGTTGATGCTTTTGCTGTCAGACAATCTGAATAGAGGGAGATGAGAGAAGAGAGAGAGAAAGAGAAAGAGAGACGAGGAGAGAGAGAGAGAGAGAGAGAGAGAGAGAGAGAGAGAGA
>JAXIVJ010016677.1:5000-28232 GCA_036785665.1 Chirona hameri | reverse complement strand
GTAGGTAGGTAGGGTAGGTAGGTAGGTAGGTAGGTAGGTAGGTAGGTAGGTAGGTAGGTAGGTAGGTAGGTAGGTAGGTAGGTAGGTAGGTAGGTAGGTAGGTAGGTAGGTAGGTAGGTAGGTAGGTAGGTAGGTAGGTATGTATGTATGTATGTATGTATGTATGTATGTATGTATGTATGTATGTATGTATGTATATATATATATATATATATATATATATATATATATATATATATATATATATATATATATATATATATATATATATATATATATATATATATATATATATATATATATATATATATATATATATATATATATATATATATATATATATTATATATATATATTATATATATATATATATATATATATATATATATATATATATATATATATATATATATATATATATATATATATATATATATATATATATATATATATATATATATATATATATATATATATATATATATATATATATATATATATATATATATATATATATATATATATATATATATATATATATATATATATATATATATATATATATATATATATATATATATATATATATATATATATATATATATATATATATATATATATATATATATATATATATATATATATATAATATGTATATACGAATTCAGAAATTCAGTTTTAAGCTTGATTTAAGAAATTCAGTTTTAAGCTTGATTTAATGGTAGAAGTTCTGCTGACCACAATTGTACCTGATCCTCCCGACGCTAGCTTAGATAAGAGGGGCTAGCGTCGTACGCCGTGTGTCGTGTGTCGTGTTCTTTGTCATATGTCGTGTGTCGTATGTCGTATGGCGTGTGTCGTATGTCGTATGTCGTGTGTCGTGTCGGCCGTTCAGGAAGGACGCCATGCATGAAGTACACAAACCTTGGATCGGCTCGGGATGCGGGCCAAGAGCACACGATTAGCTGGCACAGAGTACTTATACCAATAGCAAGCACCCCTTCCGTGTTATCATCCATACTCCGTGCATCACATTTGTGGTTCAAGGCGTTTTCGCAAATTAAGAGGCCTCGAGCGTTTAAACATTAGCTAGTACATACATGAGAGAGATATTTCGCAAGCTGATGTCATTGTACTTCTACTAATAAAAGTGCAATGAATTGTACTTTTCTACTTCTTTTGCATTGTGTTATTGATGAAGCTCATGACGACGATATCACATCTGTAGGCATCACATGCATCACATGTAGGTATGTACATACATACCAGAGTAATAGAACACAACTAGTCGATTGGACCCTGGAATATCTCTGGGTGCTCATGTTATGCTCCAGGACGGAGTTCAATACCAGAGAATATTAACCCTCGCCCTACGGGAGCTTTTTTAACCTGCGCCCTACGGGGGGCTGACAGCCCCCCCCCCCCTGTTAACTTTCAAACCAAACAACTTAGAGCAATGCGGTAAGAACCAGCATGTTCCCGGTCATAAGAGGAATCTAACAGTATGCGATTTTTAGGTTTCAGGTCAACGGGTGACCTTCCAGGTCAAGTGAATGACCTCGGATTTACCACGTCCAGAACAGCGATTTTGCTCTTCAGAAAACCTCAAAATTAGAAATTGATAAATGTAAATAAAAAGGCATGTTCCTAAACTAGTTTTGTCTCAGAAATACAGAACAGGTAATTGTTTGTTCGTATCTTGTTAAAAAAAAGTATAAAAAGTTATTTTAAAATGACGTCATCAGTTTCTTACACTTAGGGAGCCATCAGTCAGTCAAAAATGAAGATATTGCTTTGAAATTTGGTATTGGTATTGTCCATACTCAGTTCTCTCACAAATATTCCGGTTTTTCTAACATCTTTGAAAATTTGATTTTGTGGGGATTTAAAACAAAAGCAGTTTTTTACATTTTAAGGGTCAAAAACCCAAAGTTTTGCAAATTCGAGATTGCCATTTAAAGAGAATGCATTTTGTATCTTTGGTGAATTGCGTTTGTAATTTGCTTTAAAACTCTGTTTTCTACAATTTTGTCCAAACATTCTCGTTTTTTTTACCAACATGACGTCATCAAAACATGATTATCTCCCAAACTACCAAACCAATTTCAATTAAGTTTTTACTGCATACGTATAATTGTTGTAAATTCAGCTACCGAAAATTTCAGCAAGATACGCCGGATGTGTAAAAAGTTATTCAATAAAAACCTCACGGGGTCTGTCAGCCCCCCCCCCCCTCCCCCTCCCGTAGGGCGAGGGTTAAAAACAGGTTCAGAGTGCGATGCTGATCAAAACAGTCCAAGAAAGAGATGTTATTTTTTTAAAGTTTTTGCTAAATTTGCTCGATGAATGTCGTGGGCTTTCAATGAATTATTGCAGAAGAAAGAGACATTTAAAGCAATTAGGTACCTATAATTTGTGGAATTTCTCCGTTTCCGCCCTTGCAGGACATACAATAGAGACATCCTCAGAAAATTGGAAGTAATTTCACTTGTTACTATCGCTTACACGAAAGATCGTCTGCAAAAGCGCTTTGCAAACCACAGGTGAGTGACTGCCAGGGTTGCGAAACAGCCATATACCGGAAGCACCACGACGACGACTGCACGTCTGCAGACACCTGCAGAAACCGGCCGTACTGCACTGGATCCTGCGGCGGAACGTCCAGCGACAAAACACCTCCCCTGCAGTCGAAAAGTTAGCCCTTCGTTGCGGTCGCGGCGGGTCAGCAGAGCCAGTTCTTATATACGCTGGCCCGTCTCCAAGTGTAATCATGAAATGGCATGATTTAGCTTAGTTAATATTTGCATTGCAACGAATGAACTTAACGTAATCATAGGCCCCTCACCTGCTGTTTTCTCTATACCGGGTATGCATAAACCGATTAACATAACTTTTACGTTACGTAAAAGTCATCACCCGCCCCGGAATCGGTCTTAGATCGCCGGGTGAGAGAAACAAAAAACGTCCGGGAACGTCGCCCAGAGGTGCCTCGACTCGGGAGTTGAGAGAACTGCCTCAACCTTTGCCTCACCGAGCCGCACCAAGCCACGCCGACCCGAGCGAGCCGCGTCGAGTCGAGCCGCGCGAGCCTGGCTGGAGAGAGCCGCCGCGCCGACGTGCGGTGACGCGGTCTGGACAGTTATGACGCAACAGCGACTGGCGCGCGGCGAGACCGCCGTGGAGCGCGCCCCGTTCGTCGCACTGCGCCGGATTCGACGATAGCCCAGTCAGCTGGCGACACGTCGCCGCGCGGGACGTGACGTCAGGGGCCGGGGTTAGGTCTGGATGACGGCATTATAGGGGGCGCCAGAGGGTCCGATCTGGCAGCGCGGCGATGTGGCCGGGGGTCACGTGGCAGGAGATGGGAGGGAGTGAGGGGGAGGCCGATCCGCCCGGCCGGGCCTCTCCGAAACGCTGCTCAGTGGCATTCAGACCATGGTTTAAACCATGGTTTAAACCGGCTGTCATACATTTATTTAAGCCACCCTGGTTTAAACCAGTGCACACCAAATAATAAAAGCCACTTACGTTAACTTGCCGTAAAACAAAATACCATTTTTGCATGATCATATTGGGTAGGTAGTCAATTATTTACATCCAAAGATCAATCTTCAAAGTTCAAATCATGTTCAGAATATTGCTCGCTTTACAACCGCCAATAATTTATCTGGACAGAAATCATCTTTAAAATCTTAAAAATATATTTCAATAAATTTTGTTCTGGTCATCAGACTTGGACATCAGACATCAGAGTGGTGAGGCGATCACGAGATCGGTTGTTCAGGCAGTTATTCAGTCACGAATTACGTTCGGCCGGGATACATGCAGTCTTGTTTCGTTGTGGAATATGTGGATGTTCGTTATTGCTGCCTTAAAGAATAAGGTTTACCTAAAGTCTGTTTTTTTTAAACTACGAATTTGACTCAAAGGTGTTGTACCAAAATGTCCGAGTGTAGTTAGTACTATGTAGGGAAATTCCAGACAACAAACGTAATTTTGAATATCATGACATCTTGCAATGCCTGCGCTGTAAATGAAGCGTGAAAATAGGTTTGGTGCTCTTGGAGTCAGGTTCGTAGTTAAATGGAACAGACTATAGCATCGGCGTAGAAATCAGTGGAATTTTATCTACTTTAATTACATGTGTTAAGGTTGACTGGCAACTGCATATTCTGACCTCAGTGTGTCTTAAATTGATGCTGAATTTAAGCCGGCTTTTATTAATTTAATTCTGTTTAAACCGGCTTAGCCCTATTCCCTGTGGGCCGCCAAAATTACGTTAACCTGTGGTGGGGGGAGGGGGCAGATTCTGCTCCCCCAGAGATCTCGAGAACCGCTCGGTGGATTTCGATGGGGAAAACGCCATTCGATTCGTCATGACAAGGTCGTTCTTTTAGGGGCTCGAACTTTATTTTTGTTAAATGGGGGACCAGGAGGCAAACAATACCAAAATTTGGGGTGTTTTTTTTAATGTCATTGCGGCCATGTGGTTTGACCGATTGTCATTCCCCAAACGTTTTTGAGCTTCAAATATACTAGTCTTCAATATATCAAAATATAATACCAAAATAAAAAAGTATAGGCGTATTCAAGGGATGTAAAATGGAGGGGGGGGGCATTTTCTGATAACAAATTTGTGCTGTTCGTGATTGTTTGGGACGACATGAACCGTCACATGTGGGCATTACTTTTTGTAGTTTGTTAAATGTAATATACTGCGCATAGGCGGATCCAGGAAAACAACGTGTAAGGGCGCAATGCGAGTAACGTTTTTATCATCTTACTAATTTTAAGTCGGACCTAATTTGAGGGAGGGTATCGCCTCCCATTTTGTGTACCTGAGTGCGCCTCTGCCAATAAAACATGTACAATCCCAGTATGTATGATGTATGTTGCATTGAAAATGTTTCTGACGCATTTATTGCACCGCAAACTACGAAGGAAGTATGCGCCGTACAACCGCATTCGTAACACCCTCCCCAAAACAGGAGCCTAGCACCGCCTCTGCTGGCCCGATTTTTCAAAATTTTGACACAACACGCGCCATTCAAAGTTGGGAAAAGACACAAAGTCTCAAGACGCTAGCGCTAACGGTTTATAAGCGGTTAGTGAAAAACCACCGGGGGGCAGAATCCGCCCCCCCCCCCCGCAGGGAATAGGGTTAAATTAATAACAGCCACTGGCTGGCATACATTCAGTTTAAGACGTTTTTCCAACCCTGTCTGTAAGGCTGTAACTATATGGATGGACTCAATATTGCATTGCAAAATGAAGTGTATTCCGCTCTTGTGCGATGCTTTGATATGGTACATATGCACTGTGCACTGTACAGCATGCATGCACTCATATACCGGAAAATAAACAACGTCCGCGATGCATGCCATTAAAAACAGAAGAAAGGAGAATACCATGACACCATTCTGGTGACTTCACGAAGGAGGGACAGGCCGCGATAACAGGTTTAAAACAGGTCCTGGCTTAAATTTGCCAACCCTGCTTACGAACGTCTCGATTGGCAGCGTTATCCAAGGTAACTTTACTTTATCCATTCAGGGACGTAGACAAGGGAGGGGCTATGGCCTCCCCTGAGCAAACCAGTTTACACTAGATAAAATGCGATTCTGCGCACACCAGTTTACACTAGATAAAATGCGATTCTGCGACGACCCGACACTACCCTCCCCCCCCCCCCCCCCCCCCCCACGGTCAACAACTTTTTGGTAACGAAACGGAGCGAAATTTGATCCGACACTGACGTACCCCCCCCCCCCCCCTGATAAAAATTATGTCTACGTGCCTGTATCCATGTTATCCATGTTAACAAATGTAATCTTCCAGTGTCTAAAACAGAGATGTACCCCTAATTTACCACGACCGAAGCGCTCCGTGACAAAAGATGATAAGTTGTCAAAGCGCCAGCTGAACCATTCGCTGATCATTTTGATGTGAAATAAATTATGGTATGCAGGAATCACACTAATGCTTAGCGCAGGAACGGTCTGGCCAGCGCAAGAACTGCGCATTGATTAGGCACTAAGTAAGCCTGGCAAAAGCATATTAATTAAATCAAGCATCATACTAGGAAATTGTCATATCCTCGTTAAAAATACCCTCAATCAAATTATAAGTACCATTTTTGAAAAGCACTGGCGGCAATGCTTCGTGATCACATAAATGAGCTATCAAGTGCGTTTTTTTTTTTATAGAAAACTAATTGTTCTGTTTAGATGGCAGACTGCCACCATTGAGAAGGTGATGTAAACGTCGGGCGCTGACTGCGCAGCTTTCGGGAGATGATGAGACTGCCAGGAACACTATTGCAAATGTTTACTCAACCATACATTTGTTGGAGATAAAGTGGGCTAACTTCCTCCTTTCCAGTACAATTTCATCATGTATGCCCGTCATGCAGCACATGAGCCATGGCCATTGGCATTAGGCCATGACCGTTAAAGTGGCCCAGACCGGATGGCGATGACATTGGACATTGCACTCTCGGAATGATGACAAAGCAAGAGGGTGAAGTGCAATGCTCTCTCGATCTCAAGCATTCAGTCTCTGCATCGAATCGCTTTATATATATAGCATGGAAACTTGCAGAATCGTTCCCATGAACTTGTCTTACGCAGTGTGCGTAAAAAGTCGAGGCCCTTTTACAATAAGCGACGAACCCAGAACAAGATTAATGGCAACTAACTCCCCTCTTACGGAAAGTGCCGTTCGACTGTTTGCGTGGCAACCAATTGGCTCACTGCCTATTGGTAGATCGCGAAACGACAGCTAGCTGGCTCGCTGCCTATGGGTGGGTTGTGTTTCCGCCTTTCGGAAATGAAATAAAATGAAACGTCCCGTTCAGTTAATTATGTTGTGTTCGGTAGGTATTTACCATAAAAAAAACATAGCTTTGTAGGTACGTCGCAAAAGAAACCCATTCGATTACATCTATTGGTAGTAATTAGGTAACTCGAAATATGTAAGGTCAAAAAGCCACATGGCCACATATTTCGTAAAGTTATCTTGCTTAATATACGCTAAACGATCACCTCATACCTGTATAGCTATCGCAAGGGATAGCTATACAGGTATGAGCTATACTACCACTACGGATTAAAACATTATAACCTGATATCATATATGCCGAAATGCTTAATTATACAATGCAATAGCGCAGGGTTCACGATTTCCTATCGTTTGTTTCTAACTCATCCGTGTGACATTGGGTGGAGCTGGGACATCCTCAATATCCGTTATTATAATGCAGTGAGCCGAACAGCCGCCTGCAGCTCTCCGGGATAGTATCACCAGGGCCTTGGTATCGACCAGACAGATAGCCAGAGCCCGGTTAGTTGGCTGGGCAGTCCACAGTTCCACTGATTAGCCCAGAATTCAGGCGCTCAAGACGCCCCGAGCGGCAGTCAGGACAGAGAATAACCCTGGCCTGGACTGGATGGACGGGGGCGTGGCACGCGGTGCGCCCCCGCCCCCCCCCCCCCCCCCCCCCCCCCCCCCTCCTCCGCCGCGCTACGCCGGGCTGGATGACTCATGTCCACGTCATCGTTCCCATCGGCCGCTACCCGGCGCCTACCGAGAACGTGTACGAAAATTAGGATCATCGGCGGTGGAACCGTTTTAAGATGTAAGCCGGTGGCAAAATGTGGCTGTCGTGGAATAAGAGGGTTCAGGCTCTATCAGTCCATGACTACCAAAAGATCCGCGT
Organism: Chirona hameri; assembly: GCA_036785665.1. Classification (NCBI taxonomy): domain Eukaryota; kingdom Metazoa; phylum Arthropoda; class Thecostraca; order Balanomorpha; family Balanidae; genus Chirona; species Chirona hameri. Next base: position 20,515 of record JAXIVJ010016677.1, on the reverse strand, counting down.
TTGTGTAAGTTGATGTCTCTTCTGAGACGAGGTACTTGGTATGTTTAGCCGAGTGCCTCATCATCGCCACAGGGAGCATAACCCAGTTGAATTTCTGCGGTGACTGGTCTAACTGCGGGCACCAGTTTCAGTTTCCTAAATTGAGAACACGCGGAGAGAAATATTTAGTCTGTGGCGCTACATGAGTCGCTTCTCTCGCTTTAACTTAGCAAACATGATCGCACAAAGTTGTTAATATAGTGTTTGAACTGTTGTATGGCACATGATTTTCAATGTACAGTTATGAGTGACTAGGCGAGTAGTGATGTGGTCAAATTTTCAGTCAGTTGTTACTTGTTACTAAGAATTAACGCAAATCAGTGGCATTGCAAAAACAAAGAAGAAGAAACCGGAGAGCAAATAAAGAGGTCAAAGTCGTTGATAACTAAAGACATGTAAATAGCGTGTAAATACACCAACTTTCGAGGTAATAGCAGCAATTACTGCAGCATTGCGTATCGTAACAATACAATATTAGCAACAATTGGCAAGAACAATGGCACTGAACAATAAGCACATGATGAAAAACATCGGATTGTTGTTTACATCACGGAATAGTGAATGCACGGAAAACTTCGGTTGATCCGGTAAATCCACCGTGCTTTTAGGTCATTTAGCATCACCTTGCAAGGATCTTTCCAGCACTTAAATGTTGAGAAGCAAACATGAATCGATACTCCACGACATTTTTTTTTTATATCAGTGACGTCAAACAAGGGGATGATAAATCAGTTTGCGAGGGGCCACTGGCGGACTGCCATAACATGTGGTTTGAGTGGGGCAAAATTAACAAATTGGTCTATAAACTGCCCCCCCCCCCCTTCCAAAAAAAAACGTATTCGATTTCACTGACTTATTTATTACGATCCAATAAAAAAAACACCTGTTGTTAAGATGTGGTCAATAAGGTGAATCTTAAAATGGGAAGACTGATAAAACATTTACCTATTTTAGTTATTTAGGGTAGGGTCATGCCCAGATTGGTCCATCCTGTCGCCAGTGCCAGTGGGAAATAGACCAGGGAGAAGTCGTCCAAAGTTGTGTAATAACGATATTTACATCAGCCATCAGATATGGGTGTTTATCAACGACTATTGGGGGACAAAGGTCTCGAATGAGATGTGTTAGCTACACTGGCGGATCCAGCCGTCGTTTTTTTTGGGGGGGGTGGCACTGGTGGGAGGTGGCACCCTGATTTGATGGTAAGAGCCGTGTTTTCCAAAATTTCCCATGGATGGAATGGATGCAGCATAAGGTGTCAAAAGGTTCACTTCGATATCTGTCATAGTTTTCAAGTTATTAAGAAAATCCGGGGGGGGGTAAAATTTACCCAACCCCTCAGTGCAGCGTCGCGCGGGTTAAGATTTTTTTAAATATTTTGACGCTGATTTGATGGAAAGAGCCGTGTTAAAAAACACCGTTTTTTTCTGTGGATAGGTGGATTTTGACTGTTGCAAAGTCAATTTTTACGATAAATTGTTAAGTTTTTTGTTTGTTTGTTGGGGGGGGGGGTAAATACATGTTGCCCCCCCCCCCCCCCTTCCAGGCTTTTGGGGGGGGGGCATGGCCTGGTTTCCACCCCCACCCACCCTGGATCCGCCAGTGGTTAGCTATAAATGACGAATGATATCGTTACAGCATAAAATGCGCAGCTGTTTCGCGCCTTTTTCTGGTCAAATGCTCGAAATTTCTGATAACTCCAGAAACTGAACACATTGTTATGCTGTCAACAATATCATAGCATCTTTTCCCCAGCACATTTTTGTCGAGGCAAAAGAATCGGAGAGGCGATGTCATGATATGATTTTTTGTATAGCCCTTTGCAATGTTTTGCGGAAATTCCTGTAGTTAGCAGTAGGGGGAGAAGAGTGTCCCACTTCGACTTCGCGATTGTCACCAAGGCCAGTTCCTTCGCGGTAGACAGACACATGCACGATTCCGGATGTCAGTAACGTACTATGAACCGTGACGACTTTGTCCGTATGACCCTGACTCAGTGTCTGTATACCGCTTCCTTCCTCGGCCAGATACAAACGCTGATTTCCACCAACAAAAAACACCAGCGTATGCTCCAGTCGACCGCGAAACTATACCGGGTTAATCTATGTAGCCTTCGTCGGCAGTCGGGAAGAAAGTCACGCCGACACCCGGCTGGCTCGTGACTGACTCGTCTGAATACACACCGCCCGTGCTGGGGACCTCCCGCTAGTCAACACGGGAGCGGCGCGGCGAGGAGCGTGACTTGCCGGTGCTACTGCACCGCCGCTATCAAACCTCAAGCAAACAGATTCGAACTATCCTCAGAATACCGGCAAAGCCCTGATAGTGCGTCCACCAGCACCGGCGAGCCCTGCTATTGCGTCCACCAGCACCGGCGAGTTCATCCCAGAGTACTTATATAAGTTCATCCCGCCCTACATCAGCCGCGCCACGTCACCTCGTCTTGATGACGTCACATCCTTCACGGGTGTCAGTTGGGCGGACGGACTCGGCGGCGGCGACTTCTGATTCAGGGGCAGCGCGGGGCGGATACAGCTATCGATCCCCCCCCCCCCCCCCCCGGCGCTGACACAGCGGGCGGCTTCCGCGAAACGTCACGAAACGTCACGAAACTGGTGTGATGCGTGACTCAGCCTGCCACAGCGCGGACGCAGCGGTACCGTGTCACAGCGCGGACGCAGCGGTACCGTGTCACAGCGCGGACCGTGTCACAGCGGTACCGTGTCACAGCGCGGACGCAGCGGTACCGTGTCACAGCGCGGACCGTGTCACAGCGGTACCGTGTCACAGCGCGGACGCAGCGGTACCGTGTCACAGCGCGGACCGTGTCACAGCGGTACCGTGTCACAGCGCGGACGCAGCGGTACCGTGTCACAGCGCGGACGCAGCGGTACCGTGTCACAGCGCGGACGCAGCGGTACCGTGTCACAGCGCGGACCGTGTACGGAGTAACGTGGACGCCGAATCCGCGCAGCGGTGGATGTGCATGGTCACGATAGCCAGAACACCGAGGTGCCAGCCACCCCCGAGCTACCCCCTCAGTGCCCCCCCCCCCCACACACACACACCACACACTGGTTCCCCCTGACACCGGCTGTCTCTATCGTCTGTCTGTCTGTCGGCCCGTCTGGCCTGGCGGTCTGGCCTGGTCTTCTGGCGAACCTCCAGTGCCTGGCGCCCAGCGACCCGCGCACAGAAGCTGGCAGGGGTGGTTGTCATGCTGGACGACGTCGGAGAACAAAAATTGTCTTTTTCTTGCCAGGTTGGCTATTTTTCATCACAAATGATCCATCAGAGGAGCCACATGCTACATGTTTGCATGCGTGTGCTTTTTACATCGAATCGTGGGATATTCGAGGGCAATTTTTACTGAATTGGTTCACACATGAAAATGCAGTCTACCCAAAAAATACGCGTCCTAGTCTACCAACAAAAAAAATACGCGTCCCACATAGCAACAGTGATATCAGTTGGGCAGCATATTAGACCACAAATATAGTTGTTTTATAGACCATGCAAAACTACCAAGTTGTCTGCAAACTACTATTTCAGTCGACAGCGGTTTGGGAGAACCGCGGAAGACCACTCATTGACTTTGGACGGGAGACTCTCCGCCGTCCAACCCGCGGATCCGCTGGTTTTATCAGTCAACTTCGCTGCATAGTAGAAATGGTATAAATTTGGGAACAAATTTAGAAACCCAGAGTATATTTTAGATTGTTGACCAATGACTATGGATGCATGATGGCGGCATTTTAAAACCTCGATTTGGAGCGATCGTCGCTTTCGGAAGAGTCGCATGTTATGTTTTTTAGCAATTCTGTGAAGCACCTCCTTCTTCAGAGTTCAAGGTAAGGTTAAGTTCAAATAATTAATAATATAGGTGCTCAAAAAGTGGATACAATAAATCGCAAAGCAAGTAGGGTAAACTTAACATGTCAACACATCAGACTTGGCACGTTACTGGTGGTCGCATGGTGTTGTGGTAATATGGGTCATCTCAAGACATCAAACTTTCATGTTATCGGTATTTGGTGGTGTGTTGGTGTCTGAAAGTCATCCCAGACAAAGGGTTATCAGTTTGAAGGGAGAAAACGGTAAACAACTGTAACCCCGGACACGCCCTAACAACATACTTTGCATGCTATTGGTGATGTAGTGTGTCGATATCGACTTAATCACCAATAGCATGAAAAGTACGGCATTAAGATGTGTCCGGTGTTAATGTTGTCTCCCTACCTGTAGAAAGTCTGATTCAATTAAAAACTGCTTGTATTTGACCTTTGGCTCAGTAATTCACCCCCTGTTATTTCATGTTATTGGTGGTGTGTTGGTGTCTGAAAGTTGGTGTCTGAAAGTCATCCCAGGCAAAGGGTTGTCAGTTTGAAGGGAGACACAGGGTAAACAACTGTAACCCTGGACACGCCCTAACAACATACTTTTCATGTTATTGGTGATGTAGTGTGTCAGTATCGACTTCATCACCAATACCATGCAAAGTATGGCATTAGGATGTGTCTGGTGTTAATGTTGTCTAATGTCTACCGTACCTGTAAAAAGTTTGATTAAATTACAAACTGTTTGTATTTGACGTTCGGTTCAGTAATTCACTCAATCACCCCCCCCCCCCCCCAAATTGGTGCGGCGACTGCCCTATCAACTTTGATTTTGACCCCACCATTTGTATGTTCTACTCCACCAACTTTTTCAGATTTGAAGGTTTCCTAGTGTTAAACTGATCAATGTTTCACCTCAGCCATGCAAAGCAACCATCCAATATGATATTTTGCCCCACCAACTTGCTCTGAAAAGCTCCACCCATGCTGTCTATGAGATGGCCAGGGGGGTCCAGGGGAGCGACAGCCCCTGGTAGGTTCTGCAGCACAGCGAGCAAATGTGAGCGGCACGTTCTAAACATGGGTCCCTGCGACCTTAATTGCTGTAAATGTAAGGTCAAGTTTGATTATGCATTGGATGATTGGTTATTAGTTATCTGTTATGGTTATGGTTATGATTGGTTATGTATGATAACGTACATTTACAGCAATTAAAAGGTAATAACAAAACTGTATTGTGCATACGTTATACCACATTTGGAGTATTGTGCCTGGTTGCCTGGTCTCCAACATATGCGAAAGATTGCTGATTGTTAGAAAGAGTTCAAAAATGGCAACAAAAATGGTGAATTATCTTGGTAGTTTACCTTATGAAGATAGATTAAAGAAATTTGGTATGTTTTCACTTAGATATAGAAGGCTAAGAGGAGATCTAATTGAAGTCTTCAAATTTGTAAATGGTCAGCATTCTGGATATTTAAAGGGAATGTTTGAGTTCAATAGGGAAAATCGAGGTAGAGGTCATCAGCATAAACTCATTATGAAACAAAGTAGGACTAGGCTATGACAGTTATTGTTCAGTAGAAGGGTTGTAGAACATTGGAATAAGCTACCAGGGGATGTCGCTGATGCAGTGACACTTGCGTCCTTCAAAATTAGATTAGATAAATACTTTACCGAGAAGGGATTAGTTCATAAATACTCGTGGGATTAGCCTTCTTTAATGCAGGTTGAGTAAGGTGATTTGAAGGGGCGAGACTGGTGGGGTGCAACCTCGGATGGGCCCAAGAGTCTCTTTGTCGCACTTTTCTTGAATGTCTCTTTATGTATCGTGTTTGGTGACGTCATAGCTTTGGTATTACTGGTACACTTTTCTGTTCGTCATAAATGCAAACAAAATATTCCCATTAAATGGCAAATATTGCTTAGGACCTGCCTATACACTCTTCTTCTATAGGGGCCTCAAGAACTTGACAATGTCTTTAATCTTGCATCAGCTACAGAGTAGCTTATCAGAGTTTCTGCAACTTTATATTTGCATGTATGATCAATATTTCACAAGAGAATAAATATAAATATTGCTTCAACGAGCGATATTGCATAAGTGTTGCTGGAGAACCATTTTCCAACTTTCCATTTGGTCGGAGAATCATGGTCTATTTTTACCACCCCTGGTGAGAAGCCCGCAGAAAGCGCTCGGGCTTGGCAGCTCTTTTTTGCCGCTTGGTGGCGTGATCGGAGCTGTGTAGCTGCAGAGCTTCTTTTCGGCCCCGCACTGGTCGGTGAAAAGAAAGCGAAAGGTCGAAGGTAGTCAGGTGAAGCCCCGCGGGTGTGCCATATATGGGCCAACGGGCGAATGACCTCACCTGCGATTCGTCATGGGGTCGGGGCGGGGCGGGGCATGTTCGGGGCGGGGGCGGGGGAGGGGAGCGGGGTTCGCTGCGGGGAACTGGATGGGGTTCGGGGCGTGGCGGGTATGTCAGGTGCCAGGTGGTGGGCGAGCTGGGTTTGTTCCCTGCCAGGGCCTTGGCACTGACTCATTGTGATGAGTCGGTGTAACCATGCGGTCATCGGTTGGTGACTGGGCAGAATGAGTCAGAAAGGTGAATGGTGAGCAGCCAGTGGGCACTGGTCAGTCCACCCAAAGGGACTCGGGTCACTCGTTGGAATCCTAATGTTTCGGTTTCTCACTGTGCTGAAGCGAGAAATCTGCGGTTCAAATTCTATTGGTCTGTCGGCAGTGCAGCTGGGAACCAGGACCAGTGATCCGGGGAAATAGGAGACAAGAATGGCCTACTGGCCACAGCAGATGGTCTACTGGTCACGGCTATCTCGCTTGCGTTCCAGTAAAAGTGCCCCCCCCCCCCTCCCCGAGTGTCATCGGCAGGCTCCGCACGCCTGTAGCCAGTGGTCAGGTCAGGTCATGTCATGGTCCAAACGCCCCCATCTCCAAAGAAGCACCACCCCCTCCTCCCCTCCCGGAGAGAGATCAGGAGGCCCAGCGCATCCGCAGCCAGTGGTCAGGTCAAGTCAGGTCACGGTCCAGAGGAGCTGACGTCTTCTGTTACCGCTCACACTGGTCCGACGCCCCCCCCCCCCGCCCCCGGCAGCAGCCCGCGAGAAAGCATGAGGAACTAGACCGCGGCATAGGACCCGACTGCACCGGCTGGGCGGTGCCGAACACACGCAGGCACGCGCCATGACACCACCGCACCACCGCGACACTATCGCTGGTGTGTCACATCACCACCCCACCACCGCGACACTATCGCTGGTGTGTCACATCACCACCGCGACACTATCGCTGGTGTCACATCACCACCGCGACACTATCGCTGGCGTGTCACATCACCACCGCGACGCTATCGCTGGTGTGTCACATCACCACCGCAACACTATCGCTGGTGTGTCACACATCACCACCGCACCACCGCGACACTATCGCTGGTGTCACCATCACCACCGCACCACCGCGACACTATCGCTGGTGTGTCACATCACCACCGCACCACCGCGACACTATCGCTGGTGTGTCACATCACCGCCGCACCACCGCGACACTATCGCTGGTGTGTCACATCACCACCGCACCACCGCGACACTATCGCTGGTGTGTCACATCACCACCGCGACACTATCGCTGGTGTGGCACACATCACCACCGCACCACCGCGACACTATCGCTGGTGTGTCACATCACCACCGCGACACTATCGCTGGTGTGTCACACATCACCACCGCACCACCGCGACACTATCGCTGGTGTCACCATCACCACCGCACCACCGCGACACTATCGCTGGTGTGTCACATCACCACCGCACCACCGCGACACTTTCGCTGGTGTGTCACATCACCACCGCGACACTATCGCTGGTGTGTCACATCACCACCGCACCACCGCGACACTATCGCTGGTGTGTCACATCACCACCGCACCACCACGACACTATCGCTGGTGTCACCATCACCACCGCACCACCGCGACAATATCGCTGGTGTCACCATCACCACCGCACCACCGCGACACTATCGCTGGTGTGTCACATCACCACCGCACCACCGCGACACTATCGCTGGTGTGTCACATCACCACCGCGACACTATCGCTGGTGTGTCACTACCGTCCACCGCGACACTATCGCTGGTGTGTCACACATCACCACCGCACCACCGCGACACTATCGCTGGTGTGTCACATCACCACCTCGACACTATCGCTGGTGTGTCCCATCATCACCTCGACACTATCGCTGGTGTGTCACATCACCACCGCGACACTATCGCTGGTGTGTCACATCATCACCGCGACACTATCGCTGGTGTGTCACATCACCACCGCGACACTATCGCTGGTGTGTCACATCACCACCGCGACACTATCGCTGGTGTGCAACATCACCACCGCGACACTATCGCTGGTGTGTCACATCACCACCGCGACACTATCGCTGGTGTGTCACACCACCACCGCGACACTATCGCTGGTGTGTCACAACACCACCGCACCACCGCGACACTATCGCTGGTGTGTCGCATCACTACCGCGACACTATCGCTGGTGTGTCACATCACCACCGCGACACTATCGCTGGTGTGTCACATCACCACCGCGACACTATCGCTGGTGTGTCACATCACCATCGCGACACTATCGCTGGTGTGTCACATCACCACCGCGACACTATCGCTGGCGTGTCACATCACCACCGCGACACTATCGCTGGTGTGTCACATCACCACCGCGACACTATCGCTGGTGTGTCACATCACCACCGCGACACTATCGCTGGTGTGTCACATCACCACCGCACCACCGCCACACTATCGCTGGTGTGTCACATCACCACCGCGACACTATCGCTGGTGTGTCACATCACCACCGCGACACTATCGCTGGTGTGTCACATCCCCACCGCGACACTATCGCTGGCGTGTCACATCACCACCGCGACACTATCGCTGGTGGGTCACATCACCACCGCGACACTATCGCTGGTGTGTCACATCACCACCGCACCACCGCGACACTATCGCTGGTGTGTCACATCACCACCACGACACTATCGCTGGTGTGTCACATCACCACCGCACCACCGCGACACTATCGCTGGTGTGTCACATCACCACCGCACCACCGCGACACTATCGCTGGTGTGTCACATCACCACCGCGACACTCGCTGGTGTGTCACATCACCACCGCGACACTATCGCTGGTGTGTCACACATCACCACCGCGACACTATCGCTGGTGTGTCACATCACCACCGCGACACTATGGCTGGTGTGTCACATCACCACCGCGACACTATCGCTGGTGTCACACATCACCACCGCGACACTATCGCTGGCGTGTCACATCACCACCGCGACACTATCGCTGGTGTGCCACATCACCACCGCGACACAATCGCTGGTGTGTCACATCACCACCGCGACACTATCGCTGGTGTGTCACATCACCACCGCACCACCGCGACACTATCGCTGGTGTGTCACATCACCACCGCGACACTATCGATGGTGTGTCACATCACCACCGCTTCACTATCGCTGGTGTGTCACATCACCACCGCGACACTATCGCTGGCGTGTCACATCACCACCGCGACACTATCGCTGGTGTGTCACATCACCACCGCACCACCGCGACACTATCGCTGGTGTGTCACGTCACCACCACACCACTGCGACACTATCGCTGATGTGTCACATCACCACCGCGACACTATCGCTGGTGTGTCACATCACCACCGCGACACTCGCTGGTGTGTCACATCACCACCGCGACACTATCGCTGGTGTGTCACATCACCGCCACGACACTATCGCTGGTGTGTCACATCACCACCGCACCACCGCGACACTCACTGGTGTGTCACATCACCACCGCGACACTATCGCTGGTGTGTCACATCACCACCGCGACACTATCGCTGGTGTGTCACATCACCACCACGACACCGCGACACTATCGCTGGTGTGTCACATCACCACCGCGACACTATCGCTGGTGTGTCACATCACCACCGCGACACTATCGCTGGTGTGTCACATCACCACCGCGACACTATCGCTGGTGTCACATCACCACCGCGACACTATCGCTGGTGTGTCACATCACCACCGCGACACTATCGCTGGTGTGTCACATCACCACCACGACACCGCGACACTATCGCTGGTGTGTCACATCACCACCGCACCACCGCGACACTATCGCTGGTGTGTCACATCACCACCGCGACACTATCGCTGGTTTGTCACATCACCACCGCGAAACTATCGCTGGTGTGTCACATCACCACCGCACCACCGCGACACTATCGCTGGTGTGTCACATCACCGCCACGACACTATCGCTGGTGTGTCACATCACCACCGCACCACCGCGACACTCGCTGGTGTGTCACATCACCACCGCGACACTATCGCTGGTGTGTCACATTACCACCGCGACACTATCGCTGGTGTGTCACATCACCACCACGACACCGCGACACTATCGCCGGTGTGTCACATCACCACCGCGACACTATCGCTGGTGTGTCACATCACCACCGCGACACTATCGCTGGTGTGTCACATCACCACCGCGACACTATCGCTGGTGTGTCACATCACCACCGCGACACTATCGCTGGTGTGTCACATCACCACTGCACCACCGCGACACTATCGCTGGTGTGTCACATCACCACCACGACACTATCGCTGGTGTGTCACATCACCACCGCACCACCGCGACACTCGCTGGTGCGTCAATCACCACCGCGACACTATCGCTGGTGTGTCACATCACCACCGCGACACTATCGCTGGTGTGTCACATCACCACCGCGACATTATCGCTGGTGTGTCACATCACCACCGCGACACTATCGCTGGTGTGTCACATCACCACCACGACACTATCGCTGGTGTCACATCACCACCGCACCACCGCGACACTATCGCTGGTGTGTCACACGTCACCACCGCGACACTATCGATGGTGTGTCACATCACCACCGCGACACTATCGCTGGTGTGTCACATCACCACCGCGACACTATCGCTGGTGTGTCACATCACCACCGCGACACTATCGCTGGTGTATCACATCACCACCGCACCACCGCGACACTATCGCTGGTGTGTCACATCACCACCACGACACTATCGCTGGTGTCACATCACCACCGCACCACCGCGACACTATCGCTGGTGTGTCACACGTCACCACCGCGACACTATCGCTGGTGTGTCACATCACCACCGCGACACTATCGCTGGTGTATCACATCACCACCGCACCACCGCGACACTATCGCTGGTGTGTCACATCACCACCGCGACACTATCGCTGGTGTGTCACATCACCACCGCGACACTATCGCTGGTGTGTCACATCACCACCGCGACACTATCGCTGGTGTGTCACATCACCACCGCGACACTATCGCTGGTGTATCACATCACCACCGCACCACCGCGACACTATCGCTGGTGTGTCACATCACCACCACGACACTATCGCTGGTGTCACATCACCACCGCACCACCGCGACACTATCGCTGGTGTGTCACACGTCACCATCGCGACACTATCGATGGTGTGTCACATCACCACCGCGACACTATCGCTGGTGTGTCACATCACCACCGCGACACTATCGCTGGTGTGTCACATCACCACCGCGACACTATCGCTGGTGTATCACATCACCACCGCACCACCGCGACACTATCGCTGGTGTGTCACATCACCACCACGACACTATCGCTGGTGTGTCACATCACCACCGCACCACCGCGACACTCGCTGGTGCGTCAATCACCACCGCGACACTATCGCTGGTGTGTCACATCACCACCGCGACACTATCGCTGGTGTGTCACATCACCACCGCGACATTATCGCTGGTGTGTCACATCACCACCGCGACACTATCGCTGGTGTGTCACATCACCACCACGACACTATCGCTGGTGTCACATCACCACCGCACCACCGCGACACTATCGCTGGTGTGTCACACGTCACCACCGCGACACTATCGCTGGTGTGTCACATCACCACCGCGACACTATCGCTGGTGTGTCACATCACCACCGCGACACTATCGCTGGTGTGTCACATCACCACCGCAACACTATCGCTGGTGTGTCACACATCACCACCGCGACACTATCGTTGGTGTATCACATCACCACCGCGACACTATGGCTGATGTGTCACATCACCACCGCGACACTATCGCTGGTGTGTCACATCACCACCGCGACACTTTCGCTGGTGTGTCACATCACCACCGCGACACTATCACTGGCGTGTCACATCACCACCGCGACACTATCGCTGGTGTGTCACATCACCACCGCGACACTATCGCTGGTGTGTGACATCACCACCGCGACACTATCGCTGGTGTGTCACATCACCACCGCGACACTATCGCTGGTGTGTCACATCACCACCGCGACACTATCGCTGGTGTGTCACATCACCACCGCACCACCGCGACACTATCGCTGGTGTGTCACATCACCACCGCACCACCGCGACACTATCGCTGGTGTGTCACATCACCACCGCTACACTATCGCTGGTGTGTCACACATCATCACCGCACCACCCGGACACCGGCACCACTCCACCATAGAGGGGTCACAGGTCGCCGCACGTAAGTATGTCATAAGAAAGTGGTTGCACATATCGGAAGTTACTGGACTCCGTTGTGGGAAGCGTGACAACGTTCCCTAACAGTTTGCAATGTTCGTATTGAAGCGAAACTGTGAAACACTCATACACGCTTTTGCGGTGGAGCTGACGGAACGAACCAGCTTCAACTTTCATGGATCGAAAGTTATAAGATCATATGATCAATGAGGCCTGAACATTCTGAACTGATTCTGAAAAGAAAACCCATGTCTAAACCAGCAATGGATAAAAATAAACCCCGTAGACGCACCGCAGATACAGATAGATCAGGTAATCAAATCGTGAAAACTTGTGCTAACCCGTCCGCTCCGCTGGGCGATTACTGGTGTCAAGTGGTGGTGCAAGCCAGTGATAGGCAATTAGGGATTGATAACCCGTACTACTCGTGACACCTGTCGTACTTATAATACGTTTTTGTACCCGTCATACACGCGAAGTACCCGTCAAAAACCTACGGTGCCCGACATACACCCGTAGTACCCGTTGTGCCCCTGTGGAACACATGATAACCCCGTTATAGCCGGCACTCACCCATTATACCCGTGGAACACTTATGGCACCCGTTATACACCCGTTAAACCCGTGAAAACTCCACCCCGGCTTAACGTATATGTTCATTGATATATACCGTGCCGTATGTCGATGACCTTCGTTCCGCAGTGATTCCGTGATTGCTTCTCCTTAGTTGTGGCACTGTAGCATCCGTGGTCGGATTTGATTGGCTTTCGACTGGAGTAAAGCGATGTAAAACTCGTATCCGTAAACTGTTTTTTTTACGTTAAAAATATGTATTAACACCTCCTATGATAGTTACATCACAAACCTTCGCCCAAAACTGCACAACATAGAACTGTGTGTAACTATCGTATCAAATGCGTCGGAAATGTACGACTTATACACCACTCGGTAGTATCCGTAAACTCGTTTGAAAACCTTAAAATCACGTACAACACGTGCTTATAGCAATGTGGTACTGCAATGTGCTTTACTGTGTTAAATTCGTTCCGGAGAGACAGACAGACGCTTATCAAATAGTAATATAGATTACGCATTCACTACTGGACTGACGTGCAGGGCCGCAGCCAGGAGGAAATGACGGAAGATCGCGTGGTTCCCCGAAGGGCCGACAGTCGACACTGTGTCTGTTCGACCCGGAAGCTCGCCTCTTCCTGCGTCTACACGCGCAGAGGAAGTCACAAGACGCTGTTGGACGGACTGCATTTGGAGCGCAGTTGGACGAACTGCAGTCGGGCTGCAGTTGGGACGTAGTTGGACGGAGTGCAGTTGGACGCAGTTGGACAGACTGCAGTTGGACGGACTGCAGTTGGACGAACTGCAGTTGGACGAACTGCAGTTGGACGCAGTTGGACGGACTGCAGTTGGACGGATTGCAGTTGGACGGACTGCAGTTGGACGAACTGCAGTTGGACAGACTGCAGTTGGACGGACTGCAGTTGGACGGATTGCAGTTGGACGAACTGCAGTTGGACATACTGCAGTTGGACGCAGTTGGACAGACTGCATGCAGTTGGACAGACTGCAGTTGGACGGACTGCAGTTGGACGAACTGCAGATGGACGAACTGCAGTTGGACGAACTGCAGTTGGACGCAGTTGGACGGACTGCAGTTGGACGGACTGCAGTTGGACGAACTGCAGTTGGACAGACTGCAGTTGGACGGACTGCAGTTGGACGGATTGCAGTTGGACGAACTGCAGTTGGACATACTGCAGTTGACGCAGTTGGACATACTGCAGTTGGACAGACTACAGTTGGACGGACTGCAGTTTGACGAACTGCAGTTGGACAGACTGCAGTTGTACGGACTGCAGTTGGACGGATTGCAGTTGGACGAACTGCAGTTGGACATACTGAAGTTGGGCGCAGTTGGACAGACTGCAGTTGGACAGACTGCAGTTGGACGAACTGCAGTTGGACAGGCTGCAGTTGGACGCAGTTGGACGGACTGCAGTTGGACGGACTGCAGTTGGACGGAGTGTAGTTGGACGAACTGCAGTTGGACGCAGTTGGACGGACTGCAGTTGGACGAGCTGCAGTTGGACGGACTGCAGTTGGACGGACTACAGTTGGACGCAGTTTTTGTAAATACATTTAGTTCGAACGTTTTTAATAGATTGATTTCCGAGGTCAGAATCCGCGCTAAGCAAAACAGTTTGACGGCCGTAGTTTGAACGCAGTTGGACGGGCCGTAGTTTGAACGCAGTTGGACGGGCTGTAGTTGGCCGGTCGATGCTGTTGAAATCTGATGGTGGTGGTGATGGTGGCACAACTTCATGTGCGATCGCACGCGTGGATGAAGCGTATTAAAAAAGTCCCCGTAGCATGCTAGTCAGCGATGTGACAGCATCGCGTCGCAAGGGCGGATACAGGGGGGCGGCGAGAAAAATTGACACATTTCCTGATGTAGAAGAAAACCTAAGTAACTTTTTCCCAGGAAAGTTTGTTTTTTTAAATCAGCTATCAATGCATAATCAAGCCAAATCCGATGAGTTTTCGGAATGGTGTGAGACTTTTTGGAATTTGCCCCGCCCCCAACCGCCGTTCTGGATCCGTCAATGAGACGACATACATACATGTGAGAGTGCTTGAAAAATAAATCCATTATCAATTTGTATATTATAATTTTGCTTTTTCGAAAGGACGCTACAAATGAGTAAGCGTAAGATAATTTGCCATTTTTGCAGGATTTTTTGTTTTGAATAACCTTTGGCGCCCCTGTAGACCCATGGCGCCCCTTGACGGCGAAAATGCCACCCTCCTGGGTCAGCCGCCCCCCCCCTTCGGAAAAAATATATATCCGCCCCTGTCGCGTCGATTGAGCAAATAAGTTTCGAAAGTTTGCGCGCAACTCGACGTGCACAGAAGCTTATTCGTTTGACCTACAATGTTATATTGACACACGTCTCAGCTGAA
>JAXIVJ010016676.1:0-28232 GCA_036785665.1 Chirona hameri | reverse complement strand
GTTAGGGGGAAGGATGACAAAATTATTCATGATAATATCATGAAATATGTGATATCATGTGATATCATGAAATGGGGAGTGTCCAGCACAAAATCATAAAATCATGGCCTTATTTTCATGTTTTTAGACCCGGACACCTTCATCCTATTTTGTTTGATAAAACAAGCAATGTCGTCATCCCTACATTCCCGGTAAATCTCTGAATTTGGCCACCATGGCCGCCAGAGCAGAGCCTAACCCAGACAAACTAGATACATAGCTTCTAAATTACCACTCTGTCCAGTGACGATGTCACAGAGAAAAATGGATCGGTTCCGAACTATCGATCGTATTAAGAGTATCGCTCGGTCAGAACTGTATAGGTGCATAATCACTCGGTCAGAACTGTATAGGTGCATAAGTATCGACCCTCTAAAGAGTTCATCATTCATAACGGTCGACAGTTGACACAGAGTCGTCCTTCGACACAGGCATTGCGACAACATTAGTAACAATAATAACCAGAAGCCCAGCTCCAGTTCCAGACACGGCCACGGTCGCTGCCATGTCCTTAGACCTATTAGTGGCAGGGGGGGGGGGGGGCAGATGCTGCCCACCCCTCAGGTTTTTCGCAGATATCTCCGGAACGGCTTGGAGCAGACCCTTGCAATTTTGGGACTTTTCCTAGAATTGATTTCCGCATATGGAGTCAAAATTTGGAGTTCCTAACCTTAAATGGACTGTCCCACCTTCCTTTGTTGTCAAATGTACATTGAATGTATCTCAAATGTTGTCAAATGTACGCCGCTTGTGGTACAAAATATGAAGTAATTGCTGCCGAACACGACGACATTTGTGTTTCGCAAACAGTGCTCAATTTCATAAAAGTTAAGTTTTAATATTTGGGTTGATGGAGTCATATATATAAAGGATTTCTGTGTCGCTCTAGAGAGCGACACAGAAATCCTTTACGCTGCAAAGTATGGGCACAATTATTTCGAGACAATTCTGGCGCTTTGAATACAAAACAAACCAATTACCAAATCATTGAAACGTAGCAAATATATCCAAGGTTCACCTTAAAACAAGTCGACTATCATCACCATTTGGTAAGGAGATGTGACGTCATCGGCTTTAAGCTCCTATTCGAATACACGTAGGGCTTATTCGTTACAATTGTCAAGGCCAAGCTCGAATTTCTTTTCGATTAGACCTATGTGGTTGTTTTAACTGCTACCCTACTTAATTGCAATGCAAATCCAACAACATGGCTATCTCAAATCAAAACTAATGTTAATGTGGGAGTGTCCCTTTAACAGAGGCGGTTCCAGGGCCCGGCTTTTGGAGTTTTTTTTTCCGGCGACATTTGGCGATAATACGGAGATGCGATCTTCACGGCTTCTTCCAAACTGCCTGAAGTATAAAGAAGTTACATAGGTTTACGGTGATTGAAACAAGTGCAAATTAGTTGATGTTAGTGAACTACAACAAATATTGCACGGCGGCAGAGGCGGTTTCAGGGACTTGAAAAGGGTGGGTTTACAGTAAGTTATTTTGTATATATTTTGCCTCCCTTTTACCGCTAACCTGGCACCGCCTATGGATACAAATATTTGTATAACTGTTGTGTCTGATGTCACAATAACGCACCATTTCATTTGTAAAAAAAAACTTTTATTACGAATTTATTTCGCCCCCATATTTAGTGATCTGCAAACGCCTATGATTTCTGAATTTTCAAAAGTCACCGTCATATATCAATCCCCAATTCAGTATCTATCGATCCCCATCAGTTGCGTTCAAATCGGTTGATAAATATGGCAGCTGTGGTGGATCAAATATACCACTTTTTTTAGTTTTTGCCCCCTGTTGCCCCCCTATCAAATATTTAGGATTTTTTAGAACTGCGGGTCGTGTTGAGGGGAATCGAACGCAGTTTGATTTATGAAAATCGGACGGGTGGACCTAGAGATCTCCGGGGGGGGGGGCGAATCCAGCCCCCCTGCCACTAATAGGGTTAAAGGGATTATAGTTGTTTTCCCCAGAATAATTGAGTTACATAGTAAAACGTACTTATAAAGGTGGTAGGAGTCCCACGGTAGCCACGTTTTTTTTCTTCTGGAAATGACCTCTTCTGCACGTAAGGACATTTCAAAGTGAGCGGTGATGCCACCGCGTACTTTCTGCAGGACCGGCTGAGGCAGAGCCAGTCATCTCTTTTATGCTAATAAAAACACCTCACTTATTGCATATTTCCGGTAAAATAAGCAATATATGAGAAGAATATTTTTTTTTTGTTCCAACGACAGCATCAGTTACCTGGTTCTTCCCATAAAATTCGATATTTTGTTATGAATTTGCATGCCAAAACGCTGCCACCAAATTATCAACGCTACAGGCCAGAGATAAGAAAACCACAAACCCTGAACGAACAGTGTAATAATAAAGAGTCTCGTAAGTTTTGAATTGCATAATCATTGTGTGATCCAGTGTAAAACTTGAAGATAATTCAAAACTCTAAAACTGAATTTGATTCAGATTCTAAGATAAAAGTGGTAGACAGTATGCCCATCAAGTACTCGTTATCTGACACAAGTCTCGAAAAACGCCAAAGTTTGAACGCTGATAATTGCTGAAATAATGGACTAAATGAGCATTGAGGTCCCTGTTATGTCTTAAACGTGTGTAAAGCTCATACAACTGCAAAAGAGTGCATTTCCTTTCAGGAGGGAAACCCGTATAATCCCTTTAAAGGAAAATATTCACCCTGTTCCACAAAAATGGAGTTATTACTTGAAATCGATACACGAGACTAAAATATATTGCAAATTGCATTTTACATATTTGCACATTTTGCATATAAACAATCCTACCGAAAGATATTTAAGTTAAACTTGATAAGCGATCCACGCTTATAACGGTCGGTACTCAGCAAGTAATCGGTAACGAATTCAGTAAATTAGCCTCCCTACACATTGTTATTTATCATGAAGGCATGCAATATAATTCCTGCACTTTTCTTATTTTGCAATTTTTTCTTCTTTTCTTTTGCAAATATCTGCCAAACTTTTATGAACAATCAACAATCATTTGAAAAAGTGCATTGGAATCGGCAATTTAGCTTGGCCACCAGACGGCGACTTATTTAGTGTCGGGCGATGTGTTTATAAGTGTCTATTCGGCATTCAACAACGTTGAACAGATTGATTCAAAAACGCCAGATGCTGCGCTTTCCAATAGTGGAGGGAAAATACCGATCATTAATTTTCCCAAACTTCCAACTTTGAATACGGGAATAATTTGTATTTCATTCTTAAATTTAGATCACATCATTTGAATACCATAACGGTAGCCAGAGAAATAGGTAATTATCTCCCTTTAAAGGGAATAGGTCACCTTGAAAGTTGTCTTGAAATTCAACCATACGATGCATCTTGAGCTCAAAACTACGAATATGACTTTGGTTTGGACAACTGATGGATATATATGGAGAAAGAAGTTCCTCTTTGCATTTCACGAGAAATCGTACGATAACAGCTGGCGTTCTGGCTCCGCCCCGCCTGACGCCAAGTACATTCTCTGACAAGGGGCCGCCGCGCCGTCCGGGCGGCTGAGCGGATATTAACACGGCGTCGTGATCAGACTATTTGCCAGAGAGTGTACCTGCCTCCGGCGGCGATCGTTCATGTCCCGATCGTGGCCCGGAACAGCGGACATGAAACCGGGCCCACAAGTCCTGTATCGAAATTACTTAGCGTAGGGAGGTAATTTTTTCACCACAACCCACTTTTAGATCTGCTCTACAAATCTGCTATCTCAGTCCAAACCCCCATGTTAAAGGTGAACTATGTATTCCCTTTAACACGCGCAGTGGAGAGGGGTATGCCACTAACACGCAGTGGAGGGCGGGAGGGGGGGGGGGACTTAAGTGCCCCCCCCCCATAAGATCTCCGAAAGTATGAGAGCTAGAATGATCAAATTTACAGGGTAGTTAGGTGCTATGATGAGCTACTATTTCTGAAATTTGATTGACCTTCGGTCAATATCTTCAAGGTCAAATGAGGTCACGAAAGTCAAATCTGGTAAAATGTCACATTTTTTTTGGAATTTGACCTCTGTGACGTCACAGGTCACCAGCAATGTGTCCAATGTTGTTTCCGGGGATGAACATTGACATTGTCTACCGAATGGCGTTTGAATCATCCCGATCCGACTGTTGGTTCCGAAGATATCGATTTGCCGATCGCGATTCTGGCCGCTATCTTGGACTGAAAATCCATAAACTCAAAAATGTATCGACCGATTTCAATTTTTTCACGTCAAACGATCCGCTATTGAGTTAGCGTTAATGTCGCGTAAAAAACACCGCCCTGCTCCGCTTCGTTTGCGAGCTATTCACGAAAAACATGTGGGGGGCAACAAAAGTGCCCCCCCCCCCTCCCCCCTCCACTGCGCGTGTTAAGGAGTTCATGATCGGTATTTTCCATCCACTATTGGAAAGCGACACATCTGGCGCTTTTGTATCAATCTGTTCAACGTTGTTTGAATTGCCTCTAAACAAATCGCAGACAATAAATAGGTCGCCGACGATGTGCATCGATCAGCTTCCGATTTAATTGCCAGTTTTTGTATTGTTTGTTAATTTTTTTGTGGAAAAAAAAGAATTGTTCATGATAATATAAAGCATAGTGTTATATACACCCAGAGACAAAACTATACAAAACTCCTAATGTTGAAAATAAATTAAGCAATTTTCACAAATTAAGGGTCGCAACTTGAGGTGCAGAAAACTGGTCACGGCGTCACGGCGCTGTGACTAAATCAGTTTCACGGCGGCACTAAGCCGGGAATAGGTCAGGTCAAATGAGATAAAGCCGTGACCTTGTCATACTAAAGACTAAATCAGGCGCATGTTCCAAAGTCCAAACATTTGTATTGAAGCAATTGTTGCAGCTGTGCATTTGGTTTGCATTATATTTCTCAGTCACCTATGTCAATCAACACTAAAGATTGACTGACTGACTAAATATTGATACTTTGTATCACCTATAAACTGTTTCATCATGGTCGCTTAACTTGGGTATAGGATAGGCGACACTCATAGCACTAGGTTTCCATAAAGTAACCAACTTAAACATCACACTAATTTATAGATAACGCAAAGCCAGTGACTTTGTATCACATATACACTTTTTGTGTTGGTAGCTTCAAGACACCAACAAGAAAAAGTTATGGAAGAAAACAAACACCAAGCCACTAAGCTTACTTACTTCACTAAAACTACCTACTACTACTACTTAGGTACCTGTTACCTAAGCAGAGCAAGTGTTCCGGAGATACCTTCCTCTTAAATCTCAGTCACAACTCACAACACAACCAACCTGCACACTGACATTTTACATGTTAATGGATCACTAAATAGAAACAGGATTCCAAATTTCCAGTAGCCTCAATATATGCCTCAGATGATGATTCAAGTAAATCAAGACATGGGGGGCTTATTAATGGCTACAGACTCGGTCTAATAAAATTCATCAAAATTCAAAATACCCCAAGCCAAGCTAAGGATTATTGTTATGTAATAATTTATCCTAGCACAAATAATTTACCAATTATATTTCACTTCTCCGATGGGTCACAAATGGCGCTGTGCAAAGTGAAACCCCCTGGTTGGCGGACAACACTATTATACCGTCATATGTGCAGCCAAATGGAATATCAGCAACGGCTGGACCGATTTGCTCGCAACAAGCACCAATCGATTTAGCGCATACGATTTCATCAGCCGTTCTGAAACTGGTGACCTCAGGTCATCACTGTGACCTTGTAAATGCACAA
Source organism: Chirona hameri (assembly GCA_036785665.1). Lineage (NCBI taxonomy): Eukaryota > Metazoa > Arthropoda > Thecostraca > Balanomorpha > Balanidae > Chirona > Chirona hameri. The sequence continues at coordinate 22,415 of JAXIVJ010016676.1, read as the reverse complement.
ACGTCATATTTGGCATTGCAGCCAAATTAAATATCAGCAACGACTGGACTGATTTGCTCGCAACAAGCACCAATCGATTTGCCGCATACGATTGCCTTAGCCGTTCTGAAATTGGTGACCTCAGGTCATCACCATGACCTTGTAAATCCCCAAAAAAAAACATTTGGCATTGCAGCCAAATGGAATTTCAGCAACGGCTGGACCGATTTGCTCGCAACAAGCACCAATCGATTTGCCGCATACGATTTAATCAGCCGTTCTGAAATTGGTGCCCATTTGGAGAGATTCCATTTGGCTGAACATATGGCGGTGTAATAGTGTTGTCCCTGGTTGGCAGCACTCGGGCGTTAAAAACCTACTACACCATAGGGTTCCCATGTTAAATCGATGATTTTCAGACGAAGCTGGCTCATAACCTATGGAATAGAGCTGCCACTTTTCAGGCCTGAGACTATCCGCGCCGCGCCGCAAACACTGTCAACTACCCACCACTACCCACGTGCTCAAATAAGCTGTCAACTACCCACAACTACCCGCAACATAAATTGTACCATTTTGGGATTGAAGAAAATTAAAGCAAAAACCTTTAAATTATGCAAATTCATGCAATAAACTTGAATTATATTGCTGATATGAAAGCGCAGTCACTGAAATATGGTTTACAACTTTCCTTTTTTGAAAAGTTGAGAATTCTGCTACCCGCCAACTACCCACTTCAGCCAAATGATTGTTTGTACTACCCACAACTATCCACGTGGGTAGTAACTACCCACGTCTCGTGGGTAAGCGGGTATAAAAGTGGCACCTCTACTATGGAAAATATGTTAAATCCGACTTCTGGAGTCTGGACCAGATAGCTACAAGCCTTGGATACAACGTTTCTTTTTACCATTTTTATATATTCCTGGCGTAAAGGGGTTAAATGGCCTTGGGCGTTAACCAATGTCGGAACGACCGCTGACCGCTTCCAAATGCTACTACAGGTACTGAAATATACACTACTTCGACTACTACTTCGTATATTGAATTAAATATGACCGCTTCCAAATGCTACTACAGGTACTGAAATATACACTACTTAGACTACTACTTCGTATATTCGCTGGAATTATAATCTATGGAAATACAAGTTATTGATAGCAAACAATACCTTTAATTTATAATAGACAAAACAACTACCAGAAAAATTATATCTTGTCTAATTCATGGGGCGTTACATTCCTTACTGTTCTACCCCACGTTCTACCCGTTGTTCTATTACCCTGGTGCAAACAGCTGACGAATAATACAAAATTTACTTTTTGACGTCGAAACAAAAATAAAAGCGCGCCGTAGTTGACGATGGCGCGCCACAACTGCCGATACGTGTGGCGCGTTTGGCCTACGCGCCCTAATTCAGCAACAACAACAATCTCCTCATTGCCAAGGTCATGTTCTGTGCCACTGATTCTCGGAGTTCAAGTTCAAGTTGGCCTTAATGTGGCATACTTACTATTTTGGGGTGAGAGATTTCGTTATAGTCATGCGTAACATTACTATTTAAATTGTATTGTTATCCTTGTCTGCTCTTAGACTTAGCTTTGATGGCCCGCAAGTGAGATGGATTTGCAGTTTGTATATGCCTATACCTGTATTTCAAAAGGTTGTTCCGGCAAATGTGGTAAATATCTTCTGTGCAGCGTGATGGCTTGTCATTAACATCAGCTAGAATCTGACTTTACCAACTTGTTTTGTCCATTTCCTAGTGTTTAAAATGCCATTGTTGATGCTTGATGGCATGGTTGATTACTTTGATACTTTGACATTCTTTCAGTGGCTTATTTATGAATCTTGTAGGTACTAGGTAGTAGGTATTAGGTAACCACTAACCATGCATTTCATTCATGCTTATTGATTTTCCTACATCCATCCTACCTCAAGGTATTGGCAGTCTTGTCCTGTTGCTGTTCTAGCAATGTTCTCAAATCTAAATGTTCTAGCAAATAATATTTTTAGGATACAAATTACATAACTATTTCATATGTTGAAATTGTGAAAATTGATCATGCCGTGACCAAGCTGGGACTCAAACTGAACTGGCTGCTAGCACGCCGTGACTTCTGAACTAGGTCAGCCGCGGTGACCGGAGCCGTGACCAATTTTTGTTTTCCTCTGCATCTCTAGTCGCAACCACTAACTAGGCCGCCGTTACATGCAGCAGTTAGCTGCTAATTGGGTTACCTTTTTATTCAATGGCTGTTAATTGTAGAGGATCGTCGGGCATATAAATATAATCACAACAAGCAGAACTCAAAATATGTGTTTCACTCCATTACGTAAAAAAGCAAAACGGGAAAAGCCCGGAGTTTGATGGAAACAGAAAAGTACTTGCAAGTACCGGTCGTTAAAAGTGTGGAACGCTTATCAAGTTTAACTTAAAATATCTCTCGGGAGGAATTTTTATACGCAAAATGCGATGAATTTACATCATATTTTGGTCTCGTCTGTCGATTTCAAGTGCTGACTATTTTGTGTGGGAAAAGGTCATTATTTCCCTTTAAGCACGTTGTCATACACTGCTTTCCATGCTGTATGAGGTGAAGCCAAACTACGGCAAATATTCGAGACACACAAAGCGCCTGCGATCTAAACAGTGATGAGAACAGCATGGGGACAGTGGACCGGAGCTGGGCCAATGCTCTGCCGCGCCCGAGACTGGGCCGAGCGAGTGCGGCTGCCAAACTGCAGCCTGGTCTCCGCTATTAATCACCCTGGGTCGCACAGAAGCGTCGCCCTCGCCCACTCCACAGGAACACGGTCACTACCCCCTCACTGGGTCTAGGTAGCAAGTAAAAGTCTGAATCAAGGAAGCAACCTCCCAGCATTTGGCTAACAGAGAAATGTTCTCTCTACAAACCTAAGCGGTCGGCCGCCCTACCCGAATGCCGTACATCTCAGTTTATCAAACTTGTCGGACCCTGCAGGGCTCTGCAGAACTTTCCATTTTCCCAGCAATTGACGCTTATGTTTGTATTGCGGCAGCGTTTCCGCCTTTCCACCATGCATCCCTGCAATTGCCACAATGACCAGTGCACGAAACCGCACACTGCACAGCGACGAGTGTTGCCAAGCGGAGCTCTGCAACACCTGAACTACCGTACGGTCCAGTTATAGATGGCAGCACCAGTTCTACCCGGTATAGATGGCGCCACCTATCGTGCTTCGCTCCACTCCCGAGAGATCTACCGAGCTCTCGCAGCACATTCTCCCCCGGGGTTATACTCGGCCGCACATCACAGCCTTAAGTGCAAAGGGACAAGACAGTGAAGTGAGACATAATTATCAACCATATATAAGAGAGACCATATTTTCTCGAAAAATTATGTTACGAGCAGATATCATTACCGCCTTGGCAAATGTCCTAGATCGCACGAATCGATCAACTAATCCCAGGCTCTGATTGGGACGTGCCGCAGCCAATGTGGCGGCAGCGAGTCGGAATCGATCAAAGGATACGATGAATATGCCGCCTTTCAACATAAATGTTCCCAATTAACCGACGCTGCTGAGCGCCAGATGGTCGAGATGGCAGTCCAAGAGTCACCGTTCAGCCACGACAGTCTGCTCTTTTCACAGAAATCAGCAACAAAACGGACTCACATAACAATGGATTAAAGCTCGACTTGGTCACCATACTGCGGCTCCCCAATGCACCACAAAACCGTCTAATGGTGCGCTGCGAGTCAGACAGTAGGCATCCGGTGAACAATGCTCACACCGACCTTCAGTGAAAACTAGCAACATATTCAAACGAACACGGAGCTCCTCCACTGGATTATTAATATTAGCAATGGCGCCACCACTTCCCGCAGGTTGCGGGGACGTAAGCATTCTAAAGTCGATTCTTTCCATGCAACGCCCACAGGGCTAATGTTAAAATATGAAATGTTGGAGGACGCGTGCCCCGTTCCTCCGCGTTCGACGACCATAATGATTGGTACTTTTCCAAGACTACCATAGCATTGCTTACTGCCTTACACACCAGTCCAGTTGAAGCGGACCTCTCAAACTACACGGAATTGGGAAGTTGCATCGCACGATACATTTTCCGGGTATTAAAAGGGCCGCCTGACATTTGGCGAGGAAGGGGAAATGTTCCGAGGGTTAAACGATCAACTCAGATAATAAAAAAATCAAGCCTAAAAATGGTACAGCAACCAAGTACCATCATAACGCCACACACTGGCAAGCAGCGATCATCTACAAGTTTAAGTTGAGCCAGCGAAGAACAGGGTGGACAAAAGCCGGCAGATTAGGTAGTCCTACAGCTTTGCTGACTGGGCACAGAGCGATAAATCAGCAAAACACGACGCATACATATCGAACGATCCGGAAAACAGCAGACAACAAAAAAGACGTTATTGCCAAACTAATGGGCACCATCTACGTCACTACAGGTGGTGACGTTCGTGGCGCTTCTGGGGATCGGAGAAAGGCTGAGAGATCAGAAAAAAGAACCTTACTACAAGCGCTACCTCATGATAGCCATCGAAGTGCGATCAATTGGCAAGGGTTTCCCGTACTGACGAAACCTGCCAGTATGCAGATATAATGGATCACGGTACCGGGCAAGGGCAAATGTTACGTTATGCAGCCAGTGTTGGAAAAGTTCGTTTGTTGGTTCCATATCCACCAACAAATTTTGTACTCCCAAGTTGTGACTGGTAAAAATTGATTTTTGTTTTGTACTCCTCAGAAATATTTCAACGTGAAGCTGTTTCAGCATAAAAATGTATAAACAAGCATGATCAATGTAACAACCTTCTTTTTTCTTTGCTGAAATACATGAGATGATGGAAAACTGAAAAGACTTAGTTTTAGTAGATCCAGATTCCAGTCACACTATCACTGACTGCAATGCATTGCAAAGTTGGACTGAATTGTAGCCAACACCACAATTACCTCCATCCACCCACTGCCACTGGATTAAAATAAAAAGCTTAGACAAAGACAAACCCAAGTCCCAACTGTTGGCCTTGAACAAACCGGAACAAACCCAACTCACAAGGCAAACACCGTCAGCAAAACAAACTCCACAGTGCCTTTCACGCGGGAAAGCGTCACAATCGGTAAAGAGTCTCAGCAATTAATTTATCGTAACATCGCAAACAACAGCCACAGCAAAGAGGCCGGAGAATAGATCGCCGACGGTCTGTACTACCCCCCGCTCAACAACTTTTTGGAAATACGACACTGAATGCCCCCCCCCCCCCCCCCCCAGACCCACGGCTAGATCCGCCCCCGACTGATTTGGTCATGAGTCCTTGATTTTCTCTACACAATAGAGATGGACGAATTGTAGTTCCTAGTGATCTTATCATAACCCATGAATTTAAAATCGATCCTTCAAAAACTCTGTCTGTGGTAGAACTGATTTGTTTTGGAGGTAGTCAGTTAACGTGACCTGGTAACCTGACCTGACATGACCCTGATATAAAATTTTAGTCAGAAGATGCCAAAGAGATGTATCAATAGCTGTGCCAAATTGCATGGCGCTGCGTACAACGGTTCCGGAGATATCGACCTGAGAGACTGACGAGAGTATAACTATAGGGAGTACAAATGTAATTAGAGTAGGTCCCTATGCCACAACACAGTGGGACCTACACCAAATACCCCACCAAATACCTTCCAGCACCAGAAAGAGCCGCAAGTACTCTGAAAAGAGACGCAAATACTCTGCCGACGGCGAGGCGCCCTGAGATGCCGTTATCTCCGTAACATGTTGAATCACATTTGTGACGTCAGAAGCCTATTCGGTTTTGACCAATGGACTGCCAGCTCGCTTGTTCCCGTGATGTTTTGCCCTTCGCCACCAAGACGGGTCTAGGCACAGTCATAGAATAGAAGCGACTAGCGAAACTACGGCCTTTGCCATTGTTTGTGGCGTGTGGTGACGCACACGTCACGCACACGTGCGTTATTGTGATTAGTGTGGGTTGATCTCACGGTGGGTTTGTTTTTTGTGTAGCATTGAAATCATTTGAATGATATGATATGAAGATCAGTTGATGATTTGAAATGCTGTTCCTTGGGCCATAGCCAGACTGGAAAAACAAATATTTGGCAAGTTGATAGGTGGGCACGCTGATAGGGACACGCTGATAGGTCGGCCCGCTGACACCCGCCGCACTCCGTGGCCCTAACCGCTGTCCTCAAATGACACGGACACATTTCCTGGTCATGTATTACCCCGATGTAACGGTTTTCTGGCATTGTTCTGAATTGTTGTCCTGAAAAAGAAAATGTGTGCTGGTAGGTACTAGGTATACATTGCTTATCTGCATGAGTGCATACCTACCAAGAAATAAGAATTGTCAGCACATTTTGATCTGGGGAAATTCGTTTGGTAGTTTATCACCATTCATCATTACTATATCAGTGTTTCTTATTTTTGGTCTACCATCAGGTTATTTTGTACTCTTCCTTTGCGAAGATATGTACTCCTCCGCCAACAAAAAGAGTATAATTGCCACTATGCTATGCACACGATCTATGGTCATGGGTCTATGGATCTTCTATGGTACCTGTGGTCAAGGCTATGTAAACCAGGTAGACCGCTCCGGCCGAAAAAGTGGCGACAACTCGTAATTTAGTTGCAACGACCCCGCAGCTGCTGTGACGCGGATGAGGGTCTCGCGGCCGGCCGGCCGGTCGCCTACGTAGGGTTAACGCGTAGACCCCTCCCGCTTTTTTTGTCGCTTGATTCCTTTGTTTGTCGGCTGATTTGTAAACTTAAGATGTCTATCTACCACAAATTAAGCGATGTATTGGATGACTTTGGGAAAATCGCAATGCAACACAATTTTTTTTAAAGTTATGGGCCGGCAAATTCCACTTACCGGCGATTCCGGCCGTATGTAAAACGCCAAAGCGCACGTTCCTCCGGTGTATGTCGCCTGATTTCTTCATTTGCTGACCTATTGTTACAATTAAGATAACATTTTGTCACAAATTGAACGACGTATCTTATGTTGTTGAGAAAATTGTCATCGGACTCAAACTATTTACATTTTGGGCCGGCAAAGTTAACCGTCCTTTGGCTCACAATGGCAGACCGGACAGCCACCACATACAATACTCAAACAGTGATAACACTCAAATAGTCTGAATTTAAATCATGTGGCCCATATTATGGCTAAGGAAAAATTGCACTAGGCTTACCTGATAAATACAACAAAGTTGCTGATATAACAGTTGACAATTTGCGATGATAACGTCTGACAGTTCTTGGCAAAGGCCAAAGCATACCCACAACATAGATATTCTCATCTTTTTGACGAGTTTCATGAAAATCTGATTAGATAAGTCGATTGCCAAATGCATTCAAGCAATTCAAAGTAACTATTTAAAATTACACTTCCCGCCCGCGTCTCCGCACCACACCATCTCGCCCGCTCACCGCGTCTCCAGCCGACGCCGGCCCACCAGGCGCCGCCATTGGCGGATCCAGAACGGTGGTGGTGGGGGTGGGGAACGTTTTTTTGGGGGGGGATTCCAAAAAGTCTTACACAATTCTGAAAACTCATCGGATTTCGCTTGCTTATGCATTGATAGCTGATTTAAAACAAACTTTCCTTAGTAAAAGTTGCTTGGATTTTGTTCTATATCAGGAAATGTGACAATTTTGCGCCGATTTCAGGTTTGTCGGGGGAGGAGCATGGCCGCCATACCCTCCCCCATCCCCCTGGATCCGCTAGTGGGTGCCGCGGCGAAACGCAATGTGTTTTTGCCTGTGGAGACCAGTGCAGAAAATCCGAGATCTTTGGTCACAGCTCAGTCACGGCCACGGCATGAGCTGGGAAGTCACAGCTTTAGTCACGGCGTTGCAATGCTAACCCTATGGCGCTGGCCTCGCCAGTCACGGCCGTGACCAGGTCTGGTCCCAGCGCTAGGACGCTGGGACCAGAATTCTGCAACTCTAGTTGCCTGGCAATGCACGCGCCAGGGCGCTCGCTGTACGTGGCAGGAGCTCTCCCGCCCCGTGCGGTCTCTAAATAGTAAATACGTCGAGTTACATCGCATCAGAATTAATTGACCTTTCACATATACATTTGTATAACTCTCAACGTTTCATCAAACTAGGAAAAATCCTCGTAAAGCTCCTAGACACCCATGCGCTCCGCACGGCGCCATGCAATTAACGTTACGTAAGCAAATGATGTTCGGCTATTCTGACCCTCATCCTCGTCATTAGCCGTCGACCAATGAGCGTGGACAGTGTCAGACGCTGATTGGCCAAAAAGCTGTTGGCAGCAAAATCTGGCTCATGAGCAGATGCGTGAACAAGACCAAGCTGCGGACGTTGCTAATATTTGTCGCCCTTTTTCCCCATGTTAAATAGGCGGAGCGGACCCCCCTGCCTGTGGTCATTGTATTAGATTGGTACCTGTTTTAGTTTTTTCTCTGAACGGTTGGGGCTGTCCATCATTGGCATAAGGTTCATTTACACTAAATATTAACAGCGGCAAATTATCCCCTCCAAAAAGAGGTTACTTAACCCGGCATTGACTGGGGTCCTCAGACGAACGCCATTGACGGGGGGGGGCGTTAAACGCCCCCCCCCCCCCTGGTTATCTTCCGAACCAATGATCGCAGCGAGACGCGCAAGGCGGCATTCGAAAGCTCTCAATGAGATGAATCTAAAGCATGCTAAAAAATTCAAAGTGAGGTCAAATGTCAGGTCACGGTCAGGTCAAAGGTCAAAATCGACGTATTTTAGTTTATGGACCATACTTTCCAGCAAAAGCCATCGATTACGACCATGATCACCCAAAGTGCTGCCAAAGGTATTATACACATCCCGCATGGGCTAAAGTGAGATTGTTGGCAAAGGTCAAGGTCAGGTCACAGAAATTCGCTATGAGCAAAATATCTACCGAGTCATGCAACACATGTGTTATGGGTTATTGGCCACGTAGAATTCGATAGTGATAGTTATTTACCAACTGAATTCATTTACGTGAAGTTATTGTCAAGTTCAGGTCAAGTTCAGGTCAAGTTCAGTTCACTGAAGGTCAACATTTGAAATTGATAAATATAAATAAAGAAGGCATGTTTATGGACCAGTTTTCTCTCGGGAATACAGTGCTGGCATTCATTTGTCTGTATCTGGTCAATAAAAGCACAAAAAAACGCAATGAAAAAATATGACGTCATGACTTACCAATACTTTAGATGTCATAAGTCAGTAAAAAATGAAGATATCTGTTTGAAATTTGGTATAGTAGTAGCCTAGATATAGTTCTCAAACATATCTTCCGGTTTTTTGAATATTTTAGAGAGAAAAAATTATTTTGTGATATTGTAATTAATATTAATTAAATTAATTAAGTAATTGCGATATAATTTTGTGCTGGTTTGTAGCCCTTGCAATTTGCTATCTTTTGGCGTTTTTCGATTGCATTTTGTTTCAAATGTGGCATTTGTACGGCCTGGCAAAGTTTAGCTGATTTTGGTGTAAAACTCGTGTGTAGTGACGTCACTAAATTCGCTATAACTCGAATTTTTTCGACGAAATTTCTTCATTTTTTCACAAAAGACGTATCCATGATTTATAAGAGGGCAACCGAAGTTTTACGTTGATAGCGCTACTAGTTTGTCAGCTATTGCGAAAATTAATCAGGTTAAACGCCCCCCCCCCCCCGCCGTCAATGGCGGGTTAAGCAATATTTCGCAACACCATGATGATTCCATATGCAATTACCACATGAAATAACGTGGCAATTCACGCATTATAACTTGTTTTCCCGAACACGAAGGCAAACTCAGGTAAATGGATTGCGACGATTCGCTGATTCGCCACGAGCTGATTTGGCAGGCATTGCCTGAAAATATGGCATGCAGATCGAGATATGCCACACGTCTCTGGCTGTTGATCAAGACGACACAGCTGCAATGGTGGTAGGGGTAGTCGCAGTCATCGAAGGTGAAAACACATTTAGCTTCGATAGAAGACTTTGTCATGAGGCCTGGTCTCGTCACATCCGGTCCCGGCTGGTGGGGTTGGGTGGACGATGTTGAGTCTGTTCGGGTCTGGTCTGGTCTGGTCTGGTCTGGTCAGGTCAGGTCAGGTCAGGTCGGATGAGGTTGGTTGGAAGAGGTCTGGTCGGGTGGGACAAGATCAAACCCGCGTCTATTCAACCTAACCAAAACAAAAATGGTACACGATCAACCACCCCATCTTCACTCTGAAAACGAGGAACCATTGCAAGTATCCTTCTCCCAGTCCTACCGAACACGACCCAGGGGTTTCCTGTCGGCCGGTGACGAGCAGCAACATTGCCTGCTTCCAACAAATGCACCGCTGACTAATCCACGCGAGCGACTGTTGATAATCGCGCCACCTACTCACTCGGTGCCGGAAATTGCATGATCGACCCGAAGCAATTCGATCGCATGCAGCGCTGAGGCCAGCGCCGGGAGTGGCGGTATCGTGCTCTCCCCCGGGTATACACTATACAAGCTGTGTACCAGCACACATTCCCAACACCACCACGTAGTCACCCGAGGAAAGTGCTACGGCACGGCAGCCAATTCGTGGTTAGTCGGTCCTATTCACTAACACAGCCGCGCTGGCTGCTGGTTGGCCCCTCTCCCATGCACACTAACACAGCCGCTGGCCGCTGGTTGGCCTCTCTCCCATTCACTAACACAGCCTCTGGCTGCTGGTTGGTCCCTCTCCCATGCACACTAACACAGCCGCTGACCGCTGGTTGGCCTCTCTCCCATTCACACTAACACAGCCGCTGGCCGCTGGTTGGCCTCTCTCCCATTCACACTAACACAGCCGCTGGCCGCTGGTTGGCCTCTCTCCTATTCACTAACACAGCCGCTGGCCGCTGGTTGGCCTCTCCCATTCACTAACACAACCGCTGGCCGCTGGTTGGCCTCTCTCCTATTCACTAACACAGCCGCTGGCCGCTGGTTGGCCTCTCTCCCATTCACTAACACAGCCGCTGGCCGCTGGTTGGCCTCTCCCATTCACTAACACAACCGCTGGCCGCTGGTTGGCCTCTCTCCTATTCACTAACACAGCCGCTGGCCGCTGGTTGGCCTCTCTCCCATTCACTAACACAGCCGCTGGCCGCTGGTTGGCCTCTCCCATTCACTAACACAACCGCTGGCCGCTGGTTGGCCTCTCCCATTCACTAACACAACCGCTGGCCGCTGGTTGGCCTCTCTCCCATTCACTAACACAGCCGCTGGCCGCTGGTTGGCCTCTCCCATTCACTAACACAACCGCTGGCCGCTGGTTGGCCTCTCTCCTATTCACTAACACAGCCGCTGGCCGCTGGTTGGCCTCTCCCATTCACTAACACAGCCGCTGGCCGCTGGTTGGCCTATCTCCCATTCACACTAACACAGCCGCTGGTTGTCTGCCTTACCACCTAGCATGAGGCGGGGGTGGCCCTATGAGCCGGACAGTTGCAGGGATTACACCACAGCCGCTGGTTGTGTCTGCCTTGCCACCTAGCATGAGGCGGGGGTGGCCCTATGAGCCGGACAGTTGCAGGGATTACACCACAGCCGCTGGTTGTGTCTGCCTTACCACCTAGCATGAGGCGGGGGTGGCCCTATGAGCCGGACAGTTGCAGGGATTACACCACAGCCGCTGGTTGTCTGCCTTACCACCTAGCATGAGGCGGGGGTGGCCCTATAAGCCGGACAGTTGCAGGGATTACACCACAGCCGCTGGTTGTGTCTGCCTTGCCACCTAGCATGAGGCGGGGGTGGCCCTATGAGCCGGACAGTTGCAGGGATTACACCACAGCCGCTGGTTGTCTGCCTTACCACCTAGCATGAGGCGGGGGTGGCCCTATGAGCCGGACAGTTGCAGGGATTACACCACAGCCGCTGGTTGTCTGCCTTGCCACCTAGCATGATGCGGGGGTGGCCCTATGAGCCGGACAGTTGCAGGGATTACACCACAGCCGCTGGTTGTGTCTGCCTTGCCACCTAGCATGATGCGGGGGTGGCCCTATGAGCCGGACAGTTGCAGGGATTACACCACAGCCGCTGGTTGTGTCTGCCTTGCCACCTAGCATGAGGCGGGGGTGGCCCTATGAGCCGGACAGTTGCAGGGATTACACCACAGCCGCTGGTTGTCTGCCTTACCACCTAGCATGAGGCGGGGGTGGCCCTATGAGCCGGACAGTTGCAGGGATTACACCACAGCCGCTGGTTGTGTCTGCCTTACCACCTAGCATGAGGCGGGGGTGGCCCTATAAGCCGGACAGTTGCAGGGATTACACAAACGGACCTGGCATTAAAGGAAACAAGAAACGAAGAAATGTCCAAGAAGGAACAAACTGAGAAATGAAATTCAACGACGGATCCAGGGATCCATACAACGACGGATCCATACTGCCAGATCTCACGACGGCATACGACAATGGATCTGCTATTTCTGTGGATCTGTCGATGAATTTGAACCACTGGTCTCCGATCAGACAGGGTCACATGGACACCTTAAAAAGGGACAATAAACTCATGGACAGAGGACTAGGGATCCGAAAGGACACTGCCCTAAACGTACACAGTAGGTCATTATCGTGGCGTGGCTCGACTAAAAGCAACGACACATATACGGTGCTACCAGTTCCATTTACCATAAACAAGAAGAGTTGACAGAATTTAAAATTTAAGGTTCCGATTTATCATGGATCAAGCAAATCTTTAGACAAACTTTGGGAGCGCTAGCTGTGATCCAAGTGAATTCCTTGACATAGCATTCCCAAGATCTCAGATCTTGTAGGATCCCTCGGCAAAATCATAAGCCGACACTCATACCTCAATATGATTGTTCTCGACAGTAAAACTGGCACGGTCACATGCCTAAGGGGTCACATGCCTAAGGGAACACCCACCCTGTTCTGAGACAGAGCGGCCGCCAGATCTCACCTTAAACAGGGGACCCGTCGGGGAATCGAACCCCGATACATCGAACGGAAGCGGTGGTGACACGTCCGCGCCAGCTCGACGCCAACAACTCAGTTTGATTTGTTGTGTTAGGATAAGGCCGCTTCAGACCACTAGGGCCATTGCGCGCGCAGCCATGGGATGAGGAATAGATGAAGTGGGACAAAATGAAACGCCGACTGGGCGACCGTCCATGGGCTTGCAGTGCCTTGTCGCACAGGGCGAAGCTGCGGGAGGGCCCAATGGTCACATCAGTTCACTTATTTGTTAATCATTCAACGTTGTGGTTTAGTGATTGACATATGCGTAGAAACAGGGAGAGGCGGAGGGAGCCATGGCCCACTTTTTGGCCTATTTTTTATATTTTGTTTTCTGCTTGGTGAGAAAAATATGTTCATGGTAAAGGTTCGCCAGGAGAAAAGCCCAAATCTGCAAAGAAATATTCCATAGGGGGTTGGGTATCTCTCAAGACGAGATCAAACTTTCACTGGTCCCCCACCATTCGTGACGTTCCTACATCCCTGGTGATGGATTAATTTCCAAATAATGCTGCAAATCGTACAGCAAGGCGATAATGTGACACAAAATCGCAGTAGACTCGGGATTCACATCCAAAGCATCAGATCCGGTCCCATCTCAGAGGTCCAACGTGGTCGTGACAACCGACAACCCGGGGCGGGCGTAGGGCGAGCGAGGCAGGCGGTCGGCCGCTGGCCCGGCCTCGTCAATATACCTGCCGCTCGTCACCACAGAGACGGCCGGCCGTGAGTCGCGGACACCGGCAATCAGCCGCCGCCGCCGCCGTCGTGGTGAGGCGCCGCGCCGCGCCGCGCCGCGCCGGAACTGAAACGGGCCCGCCGCCTAGTCAGGGCGAGCCAGACTTTGGCATCGGTCAGACGCGACTCGGACACTGGAGTGATTCATGACACCCAGTGCACAGAGTCGCATCCGTAGTGACCCCAAAAATTGGAAATCACTCCACAACTTTTCGGAGACACCGTCAGAAGTGACTCCCCGACTACGGAGTGACTCTGGCCACTCGGTGAGCTACGAACAGGTCGGCCCGCGGTCGTGCCAGACTCAAAAGAGAAGCCGAATTCCAAGCCAGAGTCAGACGGGATTCGCGACTCCAACTGTGGAGCCCGACTCAAGTGACTCCGACTCCGGAATGACTCTAGCTACTCCGTGAGCCCAGAGTCGCGTCACGACACGGTGGAGTCTCACTTCTCACTCGGTCGTCGGTGACTGACTGGGCTGGACTGGACGGCGGGACTGGCGGGACTGGCGGGACTGACTGGGCTGGACTGGACGCCTCAACTACTGGATGGTGGAGCGCTGCCTGCCCCTCTCCCCTCCCTCTATCCTCGCCTTTCAGCAGCGGCTGTGGCCAGGCGGCAGCGTTTGATCGGCTTTGCAGAAATGGTACCACCTGTCAGAAATGGTGCCACCTGTCGTCATAAGACCAGCAGTCCTGATGCAAAAGGGGCGGCGAACAATGCCTTAAACCACATACCGAAGATCCAGTCACTATTGCATATCTTATTGGCGCTCAAAAGCGATTGCATTTCTCCCAGTGAAGACTCAGTTTCAAGTTGTTCTTTCCAAGCAATGTTACATTGTTGCTGGCCAAAACGGCTGGAAGAGCAAGGAATCAGATGAAGGTTCTTAGGCAGGTGGGCGACTCTCTTCGTACATTTACTTAGTGTGAACGAAGAGTGTAGTAGTTCAGTGTGAACGAAGTGTGTCGAAGTCTTAGTGTGAACGATTCACTAGTCGAACATTTCGAAAAAGTGGCTCCTTCAACGGCGAGAAATTGATATACTCACTTGGCTATAAGCAATGCAGATTCGGGATCAAAGGACTCGCATGTACCTATGGTTCGAAACATGCATTCATTTATGCCTTGCGAATCAGCAGGCGAATATGAACGCCGTGTCGCAAGCTTGGACGCGACAACCGGTTCAGCAAAGCCAGACGCCAATTGTCTTATGCAGCGTGGCCGGCGGACGTTCAAAACAGGGTCCAGCACCTCGGCACAGATAAACCAAACTGCAATCCTGTTTCCATCCTGTATGCAGGCAATGGGAGAGAGACTCCGGCGGCCGGCTTAGGTAGCAGCTTGCCTGTTTCCGTGCCCTGCTCCCACTGCTCACCACACTCAGCTGATACATGATGATGGTTTGGCCTTTAGGGCGCCTCAGCTCATCGGGAAATGTGGCGCCCATCTCAGTTGACACAACACAAATATCGATGTGCATAGTCTGCACGAGACGAGACAGCACGGTTGTTTACAATCGTGGTCACGGAAAGCCAATATCCCATCGGCCGATTTCGGTAGCCGCTGCATTCGTTCTTAGGCTGGCTGATTTGTTATACCTGTGCAATTTTTCAACGAACGAATCACTTGGGCACCGAGCGGCGAGCGCAGCCAGCCGCCGCCGGTCCAGCTCGCAGCAGCTGGGCTTCAGCCCCAGCTCGTTTCAGCTCGTCTTCGCTGGAGCCGCTGCTGCTCCCGGATCCTGCGCTGTCTTACAGCTGGCCAGTCAGTGCGCCGCTCTCCGCTACCTCGCCTTCGGCAACCAAGTTTACCAGTCCGGGGTGTGGATTTCCAAAAATGATTGGGGGTGCTCAAAGGCGGATGTAACATCGTTCCATGTCCCTAAACGACTGAAAATGACCGAAAATTGCATCTCTGAATGTTAAGGAAATCTAAACAACAAGTCAAGTTTGTTTTAAGCATAGTGAAATGCACAAGCGAGCTAGATTCTTTGTGGTCGTGCCACAGCACTCTTGATAGCATAAAATGAAGATAAGAACTTGAGACCGACACCACTGTGTATGTCTCGTCGAGACGCGTCCGACATTGCGCAGCACGACATACCTGGTTCACCACATGACCTTAAATTACCTTGACCTGAGGTCAAATTTTGGATTTGACTTAAGTGACCTGGTCACCATGGTATGATTCGAATCTCCTTGACGAAACGAGCACGGACGTTACAATGGGCGCCGTGTGACCATAAGAGTCGGTGCGCACAAAACTCAAAATCATCATCATAGATGACGTTGACATTATTGCCCTATCTTCATCAGGCGGAAATCTACCGCTAGATGAGTAAACTATATGTTTATTTTCCACTCATTTTATTTCGAAAGGGGTGTAAAGTTAATGACCCTAGACCGACGACTATTCTACCGACCCAAGTAACCGCCAATTGCCAAAAAGTCAACTCCGACAACGGGCCGGAGTCCGAGTCTGTAAGATTTTAGCGACTCCGACTCCGGCTTAAACTGCCGACTCCTACTCCTACTCCGACTCCGACTCCTACTCCTACTCCTACTCCTACTCCTACTCCTACTCCTACTCCTACTCCTACTCCGACTCCTACTCCGACTCCGACTCCGACTCCGACTCCGACTCCGACTCCGACTCCGACTCCGACTCCGACTCCGACTCCGCAGCCCTGATTTCACGCCCCGAACCCTATACCAGCCAGAAATTGTCTAGCAGTTAGCACCTTGAACCCCTATTGGCGATGCGGCCGACAGCACTCGGCCGGCCAGTGACTATCAGAGCGGCGGCGCTCGGTCCCTGCGGTCGGCCGCGGCCCAACACCGCGTCGCCGCCTCTATATGCACCGATCGCCCGCCAGGCGGTCTGCAGCGCGCTTGGACACGTGCCAGAGAGGAGCCATGACCAAAGCCGCCGAGGGATCCCGGCAGCGAACGGCGAACAGCGCTCAGCCCCACCGGCGACCACGCGGTGGTAGCAGCAGCAGCGAGCGGCCCGACCCTCGCGTCGGAGCCCCACCGGCGACCACGCGGTGGTAGCAGCAGCAGCGAGCGGCCCGACCCTCGCGTCGGAGCCCCACCGGCGACCACGCGGTGGTAGCAGCAGCAGCGAGCGGCCCGACCCTCGCGTCGGAGCCCCACCGGCGACCACGCGGTGGTAGCAGCAGCAGCGAGCGGCCCGACCCTCGCGTCGGAGCCCCACCGGCGACCACGCGGTGGTAATAGCAGCAGCGAGCGGCCCGACCCTCGCGTCGGAGCCCCACCGGCGACCACGCGGTGGTAGCAGCAGCAGCGAGCGGCCCGACCCTCGCGTCGGAGCCCCACCGGCGACCACGCGGTGGTAGCAGCAGCAGCGAGCGGCCCGACCCTCGCGTCGGAGGCCCCACCGGCGACCACGCGGTGGTAGCAGCAGCAGCGAGCGGCCCGACCCTCGCGTCGGAGGACTGACGGCGACCACGCGGTGGTAGCAGCAGCAGCGAGCGGCCCGACCCTCGCGTCGGAGGGCTGACGGCGACCACGCGGTGGTAGCAGCAGCCGCGAGCGGCCCGAACCTCGCGTCGGAGGGCCCCACCGGCGACCACGCGGTGGTAATAGCAGCAGCGAGCGGCCCGACCCTCGCGTCGGAGGCCCCACCGGCGACCACGCGGTGGTAGCAGCAGCCGCGAGCGGCCCGACCCTCGCGTCGGAGGGCTGACGGCGACCACGCGGTGGTAGCAGCAGCAGCGAGCGGCCCGACCCTCGCGTCGGAGGGCTGCCGCCGCAGCATGCCTCGCGAGCAGGCGACGCGTGAGCGCCTACAGCTATCCACGGCACACGCGGTGCCGCGGCAGCGGGCCTACAGGGCAGCGGGCCTACAGGGCAGCGGGCTTACAGGGCAGCGGGAGCGGTGGGAGAGCAAAGCTGCAGACTATGTTGCGATGTCAGTACCGCGTCCGCACTGCCCTTACACAATGTGCACTGTGCATTTAGGTTTACATTGTATGTTCACATCGGCAACTGCTGTCAGCGATGCACTGGCAACTTTTAGTTTAGTTAATTAATTAATAAACTAAAAAACATGACCTTTTCCTCGAAAATGTGAAAATCCAATGTTATCCAAATGTTATTATTATGTTGTAATATTTCGGCCACAGGCCTTTATCAAACAGTAAAACATTTCGACACGAAATGTTTTACTGTTTGATAAAGGCCTGTGGCCGAAATATTACAACATAATAATAACATTTGGATAACATTGGATTTTCACATTTTCGAGGAAAAGGTCATGTTTTTTAGTTTATTAATTATATCAAATATGTTCCTCGCACAAGCACTAAACTCTATAAAGTATTTAGTTAATTAAGTTAAAAACCGTGTTCACTTTGGTCACAGACCACTGTTCCACGGAATTCAGGCGATCACTGCAAGGCTGTGAACATACAAAGTATGCTGTTGATGCTGGGAAGTTATTGAACAATTACTCCAGTAAAACCGAAACTATGCTGAATTCACACCTGGAAAAAGACCACAAACTACAATAGAGCCTGCCTTTCACCACATCAAGCTAGAATCTGAGCATGACACAGCATCCATGATGCTGAACAATCTTACTACACATAAACCTTGCCAGCAATAACATATTTACAAATATTGCCCTTCATACCTTTAGAAGCCTCTGAAGTCTAAACACGTTGACTTCAGCAAGGCAATTTAAATCGGCATTCTCCAAATTCAGGTTCAGATAATTCGGATTCAATATTCTGATAATGCAAATTATTATCCAGATAATCAGAAGTCTGCATGTGCTTGCCTGTGATATCAAGGATTGTTGCTTTTCTCAAGTTCCACTGTAGATAAGACATAAAGACATAAAGACATAAAGACATAAATTTTCAGTACAACAAAGAGCCTCATGGGCCCGTCCTGGGTTGTACGGCACACATGGACGTGAACGGCACACATGTGACAACGGACATGAACGGCCACATACATTGCCTCGCAGGGCACCATATCATGTAATACACACTAACCATTTTCAGAATTTAACATCCAGTACATATACATCGTCCTGCACACACGAACCTCAGAATTTAGCAATCTACATTCACAAGACATTCAATCCATACAAACGTTGTAATTACACTAGTCCCACACATACACAATCTTCCTTCTCAAAATAATCCCTTTCTTGTAAGCAACCTATTTCAATTTGTTATGTTCTTATGTATATTCGCATATGTGTATCACTATAACTAAGACTAATCCCAGGAATATTTATAAACAAAACCCTTTCCCGCAAAATATTTGTCGAGCCCAGCTTTGAAAGAAACTAATGTGGCTGCACTGATTACATCACCTGGTAAATTGTTCCAATGGCTCACAGCCCTTCTACTGAAAAACGACTGTCTTAATCTAGTCCTGCTTTGTTTAACAATAAGTTTATACTGATGGCATCGCCCTCTTTTCTCTCTATCAAAATCAAACAAGTTCTTTAAATACCCAATCTGTTGACCATTTACAAACTTAAAAACTTCAATGAGGTCCCCCCTCAATCTTCTGTATTTAAGTGAGAACATATCCAATGTTTTAAGCCTATCCTCATATTCTAAATTACTAATACCGTTAACCATTTTCGTTGCCCGTTTTTGTACCCTTTCTAGTAACCAACAATCTTTCTCATACGTTGGAGACCAAGCTTGAACACAGTACTCTAAATGTGGTCTAACAAATGCACAATACAGTTTAGTTATCACCTCAGCACTTTTATAAGAAACATTCCTGTAAATGGCACCAAGCATCCTTAGCGCCTGTTTTCTAGCTTTGGTTACCTGGTCAGATGCAGACAGCTTACTGTTAACTATTACCCCTAGGTCCCTTTCCATTACCGTCTGTGACATCTCCTGTCCCCCCATTTTGTATGAAGTTCTTCTTTTTACTCGGCCTACATGCATAACTTTACATTTGTTAATATTAAATTCCATTTGCCATGTTTCTGACCATTCAACCAACCTATCCAGATCCGACTGGAAAAGATCCTGGTCGTTATCTCTCCTAATAACCCTGAAAACTTTAAGATCGTCAGCAAATTTTAACACTTTACTGTCTACACCATTCTCGATTGTATTAATGAATATTAAAAATAACAATGGGCCTAAAACTGAGCCTTGAGGCACCCCACTACGCACATCTCTCCATTCAGATTTGACCCCATTTAGTAAAACTCTTTGCCGCCGTCCTGAGAGCCAAAACTCGATCCAATCAAGCGCCTTGCCGCTTATTCCGTGGCTTTTCAGTTGTAATCCTAATCTTTTATGGGGAACCTTATCAAAAGCTTTACTAAAATCAAGATACGCTACATCAAGCTGTTCACCCCTATCAAAACTATCGGTTGCCACATCCAAAAACTGCAGAAGGTTGGTCAAGCACGAATAACCCTTCCTGAAGCCATGCTGATTTTCCCTAATGATTTTATATTCATCCAAATATTCTACTATTTTATCTTTAATGATTGATTCCAGTACTTTGCAAACTAAGGAGGTAAGACTGACAGGTCTATAATTTTCTACCTTACTTTTATCCCCCTTTTTAAATATAGGAACTACGTTTGCACTCTTCCAGTCAAGTGGAATATTTGTTTCTTTTAGTGATCTGGAAAATATTATAGCCAATGGAACAGATATCTCTCTTCCACATTCTTTTAAAACCCTTGCATATATAGTATCTGGTCCCTCCGCCTTATTAGGTTTTATCTTTTTTAAATATGCACTAACTAAATCACTACTTATATTGCCCAGCTCTCCCAAAGTATCCTCCGTTACTGGCGGAGGATGAAGTAATGCGATACCACTTTGGTCTTCGATTGTAAAAACGGAACTGAACTGATTACTCAACAATTCCACCATTTCGTTATCTTTACTTACCAACATATCATTTACTTTAAGTGGACCAATACTTTTTGAAACGTTATTCATTTTGTAAAAACTAAAAAATCTCTTGCTGTCGGCAATGCAGTTCTTTGCCAAGTCTATTTCCTTTGCTCTTTTTGCTGCCCTGACTCTTCTCTTTACCTCGTCCCTACTTTTTTGGTAACTTCTCTTATTTGACTCAATTGGTGATCCCTTCATTTTCTTAAATGCAGCTCTTTTCGTTTTGATGGCATTTCTAACTTCTGGTGTAAGCCAGGGAGGTCTATCGTTTTTTCTACTACGTTTATACTTAAATGGTATGTGTCTACTCTGAACTGCTTTCAATATAGTCTTAAAATAATTCCAGGATTCACATGTATCTAATCTTTCAAACCCACTGTTCCAATCGATCTGGGCAAGTTCATTTCTCAATTTGTCAAAGTCTGCTTGATTAAAATTTGGAACCAGAAGGAGATTATCTTTGAGCTTAACATTAGATGAGATATTAAAGTTTACTATACTATGATCGCTTTTACCGAGTCCCTCACCGATGGTTACATCACTCACTAGTTCTCTGTTGTCAGAGAAGACTAGGTCAAGAATTGAACATAATCTAGTTGGTTCAGTGACAAACTGATGCATAAAAAGTTCCTCTTCAAAAAGTTGCCTAAACATCATACACTCGTTGGTCTCTACCCTGCCTTCATACCCTCGTAAATTGAAATCCCCCATAATCAGACAATGTGTTTTAAAATTATTACGAATTTCTTCGCAGATCACTCGGTCTGCTTCAACTTGAGGCACTCTCAAAAGATTACCTGGTCTGTAGAATGCTCCTATTCTTAAGTTGTCCCTATTACCTGCACCAATTTTAACGTCTATCCAAATTGATTCTACGTCCTTCGCTTTTAATGGATCATCAACTCTCGTAGCAACGTATAAACTGTTGACGTATACAAATACCCCGCCACCCTGCCGTGATTTCCTGCAGTACGAAAACATGTTGTAACCTTGTAGTTCGAAGTCCTGTAGCCTATCATCACAAAAATTCCTCACTAACCCATGTTTCTGTTACACAAATAATATCCGGTTTTTGAATACCAACATAGCATCTGAACTCATCAAATTTTGATCTAATGCTCTGTGCATTTAACATTATACATCCAATATTACATTTAGGTAGCTCTCTACCACTGCTACTACTGCTACAGGTATGATAACTTTGATGCGTCCCCTTATCAGTTGAACCTTCACCATTGCCTACTTCTCGATGCCCTTTTACCTGTGTCTTCTGACCCCCCCTCCCAACTAGTTTCCCGGAATCACCCTTGCGTATGCAGCCCCCAGTACTGTCGCCCCCTCATCCGATAAATGCAAACCATCCCTCATGTAGTACACGTCGCTGCCATAAAACTTATCCCACAGGTCGACAAACTCAAACCCCATAGCCGAGCATAGTTTACTCACAGAGTGGTTTGCTGACAGGGCTCTGGAGTACCACTCCGTGCCGACTGCAACTCGAGGGGAGGATGCCAGTGATGGACGATAGTCTTCCTAGCCTCCTTCAGCGTCTGCGTGAAGGTTAACCCTATTCCCTGCGGGCGGCCAAAATTACGTTGACCTGAGGGGGGTCAGATTCTGCCCCCCCCCCCCGAGATCTCGAGAACCACTCCGTCGATTTCGATGGGGAAAACGCCATTCGATTCGACATGACAAGATATTCATGTTAGGGGCCCGAAATTTATTGTGTTAAAAAATGGGGGGCCAGGGGAAAAAACT